>VZRW01008542.1:1200441-1214121 GCA_013398125.1 Aegotheles bennettii
CTCTGGTTTTGATTAGATCAATACTCCTTTTTTCCCCCCCCCCCCCTTTTTTTTTTTTTCCCTTTGCAGAGAGGAGGCTCAGAGGATCCCCTGCTGACTCCAGGCAGAGGAAGGCAGAGGCACAGGCAGCTCCTGGAGGAACTGGGAGCCCCTCTCCCCATCGGGCTCCGGAGCCATGAGCAGCGTCGTGGTCCTCGCCCACCTCCCAGACCCCAGCAGCAGCTTCAGGGAAGACGCCCCCCGACCCCCTGTCCCGGGGGAGGAAGGAGAAGCACCATGTCTGCAACTCGCCAGCTCGTTTCTCCCCAAAAGCCAAAGCTTCAAGGCCATGCCGGTGCCTCCTGCCCCGCGGAGGAATGAGAACGGACTCGGGGAGCCGGAAGGCAGCGCATCTCCAGACTCCCCTCTGGCCAGATGGACCAAATCCTTGCATTCCTTGTTGGGAGATCAAGATGGTGCCTATCTTTTTCGGACCTTCTTGGAAAGGGAAAAATGTGTGGATACTTTAGACTTCTGGTTTGCCTGCAATGGCTTCAGGCAGATGGACCTTAAGGATACCAAAACTTTAAGAGTAGCCAAAGCTATATACAAAAGGTACATCGAGAACAACAGCATCGTCTCCAAGCAGCTCAAGCCTGCTACCAAGACCTACATAAGGGATAGCATCAAGAAGCAGCAGATAGATTCTATCATGTTTGATCAGGCACAGACTGAGATTCAGACTGTGATGGAGGAAAATGCTTACCAGATGTTTTTAACTTCTGATATATACCTCGAATATGTAAGGAGTGGAGGAGAGAATCCTGCTTACATGAACAGCAATGGACTGGGGAGCTTAAAAGTTGTCTGTGGCTATCTCCCGACCTTGAATGAAGAAGAGGAATGGAGCTGTGCAGACTTTAAAAACAAAATCTTGCCTTCGGTGGTTGGACTATCCAGCAAGACACTGAGGGTTACGGCGAGTGTCAGAGCTACGGAGACGATCGAGAACGGGTACAGGTAAGGGAACCCCTGGAAACTGGGCTTTGTTTTAACTTCAAGGACTCGGTGCTTTTCGGAAGGCTGTTGGGGTGGTGTGCTTGGGAGCCAGCAGGGATCAAGGGGAGGCTGAGCTTCCCATGGGGCTGGCAGCACGGGTGCTTCCCCACACCTCCAAACACTGGAATTTGGGGGGTGTTGGCTGGATTTGTGGGGGTTTTTTTCTTTTCCCCTCTTTACAGAGGAGAACAAGATACTGTGCTCTGAAACCCTACTGGCTCTTTCAGTTCTCTTATAGATCAAAAACTTCATAGCAACTATGTCTTCCGGACATACGTTAATTATTGGTTCAACTTTCAAACCTATTAAGAGCAGTAGTAGAGTGGATCATATAGACTTATGAATAATGTAACCTACTAGTTCCCCAACTCTGCCATCAGCCAGTGTTTAACTATGTTGGTTGTGTGGGAAGCAATTGTGCGGTCGTGGAGGAGGAAATGTATGCACTTATTACATCAAACTCTGCAACTTGCACAAAATCTGCTTTTATTTTGACCGTGTGTGTGATCTGCAGCCTCTCCCATCGCGTTGGGTGTTGCTACCGTGTCAAAGCCATGCAGGATGGCTTTGAGCCAATGCATACAGGAGGATACTTAAAATTGAGTACTTAAGGTAACAGAGACATTCCAGGTATAGGGTGGTAGGAGATCTTTGGTGCTCTCCCATAGATCTTGGGTGCTCTTCTGTTGGCCGTGTGTTCAAAGTTAAACTCATTAAAACATGGTTGTGTCTAATGGCAGATTGTGAGGATGCGGAGAGTGTTGTGTGGTGGCAGGGTCATCTTGTGCCCTTGGCTTGGGGCACATCTGTGTTGTGGAACCCTTCACTTCTGTTGGGAATGTTAGTGGCACAGCAGTGCGAGGATGAAGAAAGTAAGAACCATCTCGGAGTGAAGGGGGGATGGGGAAGAGAGACTCTGATGAGCAAATGATGAGTTGTATAATCCTCTGAAAATGTATTCTTTCCTCTCCCCACCCTTGCCATAAATGTGAATTGTTGAATCAGGGCTGAGAGGAGAGGGCTCTGCTGGCAGATGTGCGCTCTCCTCCGCTGGCCCAGGAGGTTGGTGTTTGCTATGGTGAGTGTTTGACATCCCGTTTACAGGAATTTTGAGAGTGTGTCTGTGATTCATGGACATCAAAGGGCACCAGGCTTCTCCTGGGGAGGTTTTGCTGGAGTGCGTCCTCCTCTCCTGCCCTTCGGAGAGCTTCCAGCTGTGCCGGGCTTCCCAGTGCCCAGCCCCTGGGAGCTGGGCGGGTGCTGCAGAGCCAGAGGCCTCTTTGGTCCTCTCCTGGAGGCCCTCCCTGCCAGCAGAGGGGTGATGGAGAGGTGATGGGCGTGGGTGCAGACAGGAGGGATGTGCTTCATCCTGGCCTGGGCTCTGGACCTCTCCTGCTGGGGGGCTGCATGGCAGTGGGCACTTGCTGGCAGCTGGTCTGTGGAGGACTTGGGTTTTGGGATCCTCATCTCTTGCCTTGATGTTACTGCCTGAGCATCTGCTGCTCTCCAGAACCTGGTTTGAACTGCTGCCCTTCACTTGCTTTCCAGGAGGGGGATGTTTGATGTTTTTATCTCTCAGCCTTTGTTGGTATTCAGTGCTGGAAGGGCTTGGCTGTAATGTTCTACCAGAGCTGCAGGCCCTGCTAAAACCCCACATGTGCCTTGTCCAGGAGAGCTCTTGCAGGCTGGTGGCTGCTTGCCTGATTAGTGCTGGGTTTTTTTTATCCTTTTCTTTTTTTTTCTTTTCTTTTTTGTCCGGGGATTAATGCAGCTTGCTCCTTACATGTCAGATCTACCCTCCTAGGACATTAGGTGGTGCATTTTGCTTTGATCACCTTCTGTTCAATTTCCAGGAGATTTTGCTCTCCATGGGGCCAAGAGATCTCAATGCAAAGAGGGGGAGGTCAAGCTGAGATGCTTCTCAGTTCCTCCCTGAGCTCTCCGTTTGTGAAGCCACTTGTGTGTGCATGTGCTAGAAGCTGATGAGCATATGGATGGGTTATCTCTCATCACTCAGCATTTAGGATTGTGTTTAGGACTGGAGCTGAAGCTTGCACAAAGTGTCTCCTGGTGAGTGGCCAAACCACACCTCCCTCCTCGTGTGTGTGATGGAATTAAAGAATTTCTGCTCAGCGTGTTATGGTTTTGAAGCGCTGTGCGGGCTCTTGCCATTCGCTTCGGTGGGTTTCAATGTGCTTGTACCAGCGAAAGCCAGGGGTGCTGGGCTGAGCACACCTGATGGCAGGAGCAAAGCAACCTTGGGCCAGCCCAGGAGTTGGATGGGAGACCCCCTGGAAGTCCCAGGGCACAGAGTCAAGGCCAAAACCACAGCAAACGGGAGGCTGCAGGAGCTGTACAAGTTGAAAGACTTTGCTTGGCCCCAGCATCAGTGATGGACAGGAACAGGAGAAGTCAAGTGCAAACAGTGCTTGTGCCTGGCTGCAGAACAGGCTCATGCATGCACACTGCTGGCTGTATATTTGGAGCCCTAATTCAGGGAATATTTTAAATGCAGAACTTCCCTCTCGTCCTTCAAAGCGACTCCCCTCCCCTGTAGGCTGTGGTGTGGTTAAAACTGGCCTCTCCACGCTGTGCTGGACCTGGCCCCATGCTCCAGGAATTCCAGCTATTATTTATACGCGCTTCTAAATTTATCACGCACTAGTTTGTGTACACAGAGAGTGCTTCTTCCTTTGCAGTGCTGCCGGGTAGAGTGGTTTTGTTCAGTCCAAGGTGGACTCATCTGCCTCCCATTAAGCTTTAAACATCAGTGGGACTGGCCTTGCTTTGGGAAGGTTGGGGCTTGCAGATGGCCTTCTGCCGGCTCCCGGTGCTTCCTGGCCTTTGAAAGGACCCGCTGGTGGAGCTCCTTGTGTGTGAAGTTATTGGAGCCAAGTTTGGCTTCAATTATCAAAGTAAATGATGCCATTGTAAAGCTATGCTCCAAGCAGTGTTCTACAATTAGAGCATGCAAGCTGTGATTAACATAGTTTTGTTAAAATATACTTTTTTTTTTTCAGGTTTGTGCATGCGTGGTTTTTTTCCTTGTCTTTAAACCCATGATTGCCCAGTGATGTTTGTCCCAAGAAAATACTTAATGAGATTCAGTTTTGCCTCAAAATGTTCCTGGTAGATTTTCGTCTCTCTGTGTATAAGTCTGTGGTTTGAACTGCCAGAATGCTTTTATTTGAAAGAAGCAGAGTTTGACAATAAAAAGTCCCCACGCTCTGAAATTGCACCCTCGTGACGGGGATACAACCAAGAGCCCCTGAAATTCTCATGGCATTATAATACCTCTGATATGCCCATTGCCTAACATAGCATCTAGAGAGTTACATGCTGTGTGTCACTGCATCAAGATAAGAATAGGCTGAGAAACATCAGACATTCTCCTTGAAGCTCCAGAGCAACTGGTACCTGACAGCTGAAAACACTTTGCATAGTGAGTTTGGAGCTGGGCTGGGTGTTTGTGTGCGCAGCATCTGCGGCAGGAGACCACCGCTTTCCGCTGGAATTTAAAACCCTCGCAGGCAACTCGATGCATCTGGGGGCAATTACTGTAGTAAGGTGGTCAAATAAAGAAAATAAAAAAAAAATTAAACATAGTAAAACAACCCCCGTTGGTTTTCTTGAAGGATTTCTGTGGGGCAGCATGATAGAGATGGAGTGTGGGGGCTGGCTTTAAAAATAGGTGAATTTTGGGGGTATTTTTTCATCTATGAGGTGTTGGTAGGTGAATCGGTGCCGCAGTCCAGTACTGCTGGGAAGATGAGTGAGTTCTGGCCACTTTCTCTAATTATATCTTCCCAACTGCTGTGTTTGGACACACCTCCTCTCCCTGGGCTGTGTCCATCCAGAGCCGCTGCCTCCGCCCCCAACCTTTCCCGCAGTCACCTCTGCTGGAACAGCATGGCAAAACAGCCCTCCTGGATGCACCCAGGGGTGGCACAGACAGCTCCCAGCAAGGTGGGGGTCCTGTGCTGGGGAACATCCTGCACCCCTGAGCCCCATGGAGCATCCTGCACCCCTGAGCCTCGTGGTCCTTGGGTGTACTCTCAAGACCTGGGATGGTTTCAAATCAGATAGTGTAAGGGATGCAGCTCTTCAAACTGTCTACCCAGAAGCCCACCAAGGACTTGGGAATGGTCACTTGGGCTGCACATCCCCCTGAATCAGAGCAGACTACATGGTTTTTAGAGGAACTTTTATATAGTAGTAGTAGAATAACTTAGCTTTCACTCACATGTGGAATTAATTTATCTTTGAAGATTTAAACTTCTTTCCTGTGGCATTCCTTACTATCTCCTTTTTTTTTGCCTTCTTCCCAGATATATATGCTTTAACATCTTGATCTCCCCATCAGAAATGCCTTGGCCTCCTTCAGAAAGGAATGCAGCCCCGGCTGAGCTGAATACCTGCCTGCAGCCAGCCCCGTGCCTCTCATACCAGAGAGGCCCATCTTCCCCACCATGCTTCCCCCTCCTTTTTTTTTCTCCTTTTTTTTTTTAAGCTTAAGCCTTTGTGGAGGCTCCTGTTTTTGATGCTGGCGGAACAGGAATGTGTGGCAGCGGGGGCACAGGGTGCCTGGCTGTTGTGAGGGATGGAGAGCGGGGCAGTGGGAGGACATTGCTGCTCACTTAAACCCAGCTGGTCCCCTCCGACCCCCGTGGGGGCAGGGAGGTGGAAAGCCCATTAAAAAAAACCTGCCGAGCCTGCTGGCACATTCCTTGGGCCCCCAAGTCCTGGCTACGTGGCCCTAATTATTAAAATCAGCAGTCCTTATCAGATGACAAGGGCCCTTGCTTTGATATACAAAGACAGAAGCTTAACAACCCTATCTTTCCCTGGAAGAGGAACAAAATGTGTGCCTTCACATGCAGCTTTCAAACCTTCCTGCATAATCCCCTTATCGCCTGTGAAGATATGTATATTGATCCTGGCTGGGAGGTGGTGGGCAGGGGGACGCCCGGGTCCCCCCCTCGTGGTGACCCTGCCATGGTGACCCCACCATGCTCCATCACAGCTCATGTCACTGCCCATGAATTTTTCATGTGTCCGCTCTTGTGTACTCAACTCAAACACCCAGGCTGGGCTCTGGGTTTACTTCTCCAGGAGAAGCTGAGGGTGTTGGTGTCAGTAAGCCACATGCCCATTGATACAACCTGCTGCTCCTGTTCTCTCATCCCCCATCCTCCTCTTCCCCACCCAGCTCTGTGTACAAACACACAAGTTGAACAAGTAGTAGATTCTTCTAAAAACTCGACCTTTTTAGTGGGTGTTTTTCTAACACCAGGAAGATGGCCACCCATCTTTGGGAAGCCAAGCCTGAGACAGCAGATTCAGCCCTGACCATGCCTCCTCTGACACATGGTCCTGCTCCAGTAGTTCCAGGCAGTTCTCTTGTTTCAGGCAACACAGGTACCATAACTTGTATTCCCAAAGGGGCCTTAACTCCTGTCTTCAGAATAGAATTAAACATTTATTAGCTGGTGCCTCAGTGGCTTTCAGTGGGACTTGAGCTATGAACTTCATCTTTCGCCTGCTCATGCCAACAGCAAAACTCCTGCTGACCTCAGCAGTGCAGCATCAAGCTTTAAGGACCAAGTTTTTGAAGGTATCAAAGTATGTAGATGTGCTTCCTGGGATTTTCTAAAGTGAGCTTCCAAGGCTAAAAGCAAACATCCTTAAAACTGGTCTTTGAGCATGTTTAGACAGAGCATGTCCTGGTTGCTGCTGATCTGAGCAATGGATGGTTAGTTGCTTCTGGAGAGGTTGAGCAGCCAGTGTGCGTGGTTCCCATAAGGAGTGCTACCATGAAACTTGTGTGCTTTTCTCTAGCCCAAGAATGGCTGGTAACTAGACTCCTGTTTTGCTTGTCCCTAGGTCCTTCAAGAGGAATGATCCCGTTAACCCATACCATGTGAATTCTGGCTATGTTTTTGCCCCAGCAACCAGCGCGAACGATAGTGAAATATCTAGTGATGCTCTGACGGACGACTCCATGTCAATGACGGACAGCAGTGTGTAAGTATCTTGTGATGGTTTGCTCCTTTTGGGATGTGCTGTCTGTGAATCAGCTGCTCCAATGCACCGTGGGGGCTTATGGGAGTGATGGGTCCAGGGTCATCACCGTTGGCTGCCGAAACGGAGGTGTGTGCCCCAACTGGGAGGTGTAGCAGGGCATGGTAGCCTCGCTCTTCATGGAGTTGCCGGAGGTGTCGGATGGAGTAAAATAATGAATCCCTCTATTGCCATTTTGCAACTGCAGCTGAGCAAACATGTTTTCCCCTATGCTAATGGTGCTGCCTGACTAACCCAAGGAGCGTATCTCCCTGTGCCTTTGTCTTAAGGCCAGGCTTCCTTAACTAGTTATCAGTCATCAAAGAGGAGGAGATTATTTCCTGTAGGAAGTACTTTCTGTAATTAAGGTTTGTCATTAATGTCAGAATGTACATTAATAGGGCCAGTGACCTGAAGGGGCAAATAGCTGCTCATCTAGTGTGGCTGGGGCAGTCTTCAAAGAGCCATTTGAATGGAGCTGCATGGATCAGGTCCAGGTGTTTCAGGAGTGTAGGGATAAGAGATGATGCTGTGACTGAGCCCAGGAATTGCAGGATCTGTCTTTTCCTCCTGACTGCTGAGAAGTGTTCATCTGGGAGTAAGTTTGACTGTTTCTCTTGGGTTGGCTTTCCCCAGCAGGAGAGAAATGATGCTTTTGTGTCTGTGGAGGAGACAGTAAGAGTCACTTAGTCCTCTTAAAGACCATTTTCTTCAGCTGAGCAGAAGGCAGATGCTCCTGTTTGTGTTTAGTGATGTTCACTTAAGTACAAGTGCTCTAGAAAAGCCCACCTGTAAACAGAGTGCTGCATTCCTGGTCTTCATCTCATAGATGAAACTTCTCCAGTGTCTCTGTCAGACTTGTCCAGTGATTACTGTGTGCTCCTCGGAGAGGTTTGCGTGCTGGGTTTTTAAAACCAATGTGTGTGATGATGCACAATGGAAAACAGGATTTACCAAAAATCCTTGATGCGTAAACAAAAGCGCTTTTTTTTTTTTTTAATGCACATGTGTGTTTTGAACTGATATTATGGAAAAAAATAGTTTGTTGTCCCACCAGATTCCCTTATTGAACAATATTGGCATTAAATAAAAGAGCTGAATCATAGGGTGACTTCTTTATTTCTTCTTACTGGCTCTGGTTGTATGTGATCATGTGTCAACAGAGCATTCATTGGGTTAGTCATTTCTGGACCAGTGTAGGGTCACTTGGGATTCACAGGGCTAGGATTATACCCTCTCTTCACAGCAATGCCAATTGTAGGCCTTATACAGATGAGAGCACTGAGTGAGAAATAAAGTGCATGGTGGATGAAAGGCTTAACTGAATCGCTTTCAGCCCATTGTTAGGCCAGGGGAGCTTAGCGGGGATGAGAGGGCAGCAGCCCGCTTTGAAATTTGCTTGAACAAGTGAATAGGAGCTCCCCATAAAGCAGCGCGTGAAAGGAGCCTGCCTGTTTTTTCCTGCTGTAACAATAGCCCGTGCAGGCTGTGAGAGTTTGGGGAAGCTTGGCTGATTAAACTGCCCGCAGCTCCAGGTTGGGGGGCGCGGGGAAGGCCTGGGGGCAGCGGGGTGGCCGAGGTTGGAGGAATATTTCCTGCTGCAGAACCAGTCCCCCCGGGCATCCCCGGAGCCAGGCTCCATCTGCGGGGCCATGCTGGGATGTTGGGTTGTTCTGGGAGAGGTAAATGGACAGTTTGGAAAGCTGGGCTTAAAGTTCAGGCTGATGTAAAACTTCCTTTGCGGAGGTGAAGGGATGGCAGCAAACCATGTGGGATTCGCAGCCTTTCCCAGCACCTGGCTCTGCTGGCTGCTGGAGATGCTGTAGGGGTGTTTGGGGCACAAACCCACCGTGCTGAGCCCCGGGTGCTCCTCTACCTGTGAGGTTTTACCCCCTTTTTACCCCCTTTTCACAGAGGACCCGGGTTTATTCTGTTTCGTCAGTGCGAATGCAAATCAGTTCTTTTGGCTTGCATTGGTATCAACTGAAGAGGAAAAACTTGTTCTGGAAAAGTCTGTCAGACAGCAGTAAAGTAAGGTTGTTTTGGTTTTTGTTTTTTTTTAAATAAATCTGAATCTGAACTGTGCTGGAATTAGGAGAGGTCTCCAAATAATGCCCAATCTCCTTTTTTTTTTGTATTATAGATGCCAGGGATCAGTCTATGTGTATCTATTTTGTAATAGCCACAAAGCATCATGCAAATTTATATTTCCATTTCTTGATTGGGGGGGGGGGAAGGGGATTTTTTTTTTTTTTTGCTTATATCTTATTTATGGATTTACTTTGGACACAGGGGAATGCTGCTGAGCAAACTTCAAATATTACCTTATCTTACAAACCAGGCTTTTGATGTTGGCAAGATCAGAGACTTGTTTCAGAGCCGTTGCCAAATGAAGATGGGAGTGAATGCATATGCGCATGAGTCTGATATTTCAAAGCAGCAGTAAAACTACATTCAGGTTAGGTCAGGCACATCTGAGTCAAAAGGCTAAGATAATTGGCTCAGCTTAAATGGCAGCTGACTGGGTGGAAGACTTCAAACTAGTGTTTCCCCCAGAAACAGATTGGCTTAGCCCCAGCCTGGTTAGCTGAAATGTTTATAATTAAACTCTACTATTTAGTGCCTAAACTCTGTAGCTCTTCAGCCTGCAGCTCTTAGTAGCCAAGAAAGTGAGTGTGAATGTTTGCTGCTGGAGCAAGGGGAGAGGTGGCACCTGGAGAGCTGGGGTTAACCTTGTCCTGCCCCAAAACCTCTGGCCAAGCTAAGCCTTTTCATTTCAAAGGCACTTTCTCCTGGTTGGGGAGGTCTGTCTCAGCATCAGGGTTTCTCCACCCCCCATGGCTCTTGCTGTTCTGAGCCTGGCTCCAGCTCCATCTGTCTGTCCCTCCTGCAATCGGGGATCACCCGTTGGTCACTGCTTCAACCCTGGTGTTGAAAACACCACATGGAAACCCCTTGTTTCCTATGGAAGGCCCAGGTTTAGGCAGCACTCATCAAAGTGCCTGTAAAAGTCCCTCCCCATTCCCCAGGCTGACTTTCCCGAGCTGCTCCAAAGCCTTCCCATCCCAGTGAAATGCTTCTTTTGTTTTAAAACCCTTTCTCAATTCTGCAGGTTGTTACAAGTTGTAAAGCTCTTCTGCCGAGGCGGAGCTGTAGAAGCAGGGAGCAGGAGGTTTGGTTGGGGCTCTCTGGTGCAACAGGAGTTGGTTTAGGGGGAAGGAGCAGCTTTCGTACCGACTGAAGGAGGGCAAATCTTAAACGAAGTGAGGAGCCGTGCTGCTGGGTCAGCATTGCTTTTCCTGCTCCTTCTCAAGGCACTCTGCCTGGGAACAGTGTGAGTCCCCATTCCTGCTCCATAGGCTGTCCCAGGACTGTCCCTTTGGGCAGAGATGGTCCCCTGGGCCTGGGAGCTCAGGGATACCCCACAAGGAGAGGTGCTCCCAGCTTGGTGGCTGCAGCAGAGGCTGGGGACAGCATGTCACTGAGGTGGGGAGTGCAGGAGGGCTGTGGGGCTCCCTGTTGTCCTTTGATTGTGTCCTTGGGTGCCTTGTGTTGAACACACAGATCTTCAGCTGCTTTCCTGTTCTTCCCCATCTGGCCTCTTGGACTGCCATTTACAGAGCATACCTCCTCTTTCATTGACTGTGTTAATGGGATTAGTCCCATATGTGTGTGTGCATGTAACATGCTCATGCTGGCATTTTTACTTACCTTTAAAATGCCTATTTTACTCCTTATTCCCTATATTGAAGGTCTTCCCTAAAAGGCCCTTATCTCAGTAAGCCTCTGAACAAATGTTTCTCTGAAGGTACAGATGATTTGGTTTTCACCTTAGATTTGCTTTTCCCCCATCCTTTCCCAAAGCCAAGGTATGTCATGTGTCCCAAGCCCTGTTGCCCCATGGGTTTGTGGAGCAGAAACACTTAGTGGTCACCAGTGGCTGCGGTCGGTGGCCATGGCCAGCTGTGGTGGCTGGTGCACTGGGCTGCTTCTCCAGAAAGCTCTCCAGAGCCCTGTGTTGTGCAATGGGGACATTAGGACATTTAGCTCCTTTCACTTGTAATGTAATGTGTGTTCATGGACCGTGTCTAGAGGAGGCTGATGTTCATCTTGTGGCATCAAGGACTTTCTCTGTGGTCCCATCATGCTCTCTTTTATTATAAAGATTTTTCCAAGTTTATTAAGAAGAAATTGTTCCAATCTTTTCTTCAGGCTTTGCAGCTTAATCTTGCTCATTAAAACAAGTCAATGGCAGCTGAACGCTTTGGCCAAGGTTTTCACAAAGGCCTGTGATAGTGTGCTTCAAACCCTAAGAACGGAATGATGGCATCTAACCATCCTCCCTGAGAAAGGACCTGGTGTCTCCAGGAAGGCATTCCTTGTACCTTGTCACCAGCTGTGTGTCCAAAATATGTTGGTGTGTGCCCACCATCACCATGGCCAGGGGAGGTGGCACGCAGGGACGCCGTGCCACGTTGGCTCCTCTGGCAGTAGCGTGGGGCCACCGCTGTCTGCTCGGCCGCTGCCACTCCTCCTTGGGCAGGAGCTATTTTCTCATCCGCCGAGGAGATGAGTCAGGTGTGGGGGCAGGTAGATGAAAGGGACAGGACCGGAGATCAAGGTTATTCAGCCAGTCTGAGGGAAGGGATGGAATTAGACATTCAGGATCTCCAGGCATGCTCTTCCAGCTGTCCCCACTGTCTGTAGAAGGCCCTTTAATCCTAACTGAGGTAATTTTTTGCGTGGCCGGATGAAAACACCTCGCGTTGCCTCGAGCGGGCTGTGCAGGGGGCTGTTCCCACCGGTGCTCCTCACCTGGTCTCTTCTCCTGGCTTCGTGGCCATGATCTGTCATGGCTGAGGGGAGCAATGTCATTCCTGGAGGGTATGGCCTGGCTTTGCTCATGGTTCACGATGGTCTGCCTGCGCCAGCCAGCCAGCCTCAGGGCAGGAGAAACATCTCGGATCTTAAGTAGGGCTGGAGATGAGGAGCAGACTTTTGGTGGCCATCCATCTTTGGCATCTTCCTTCTTTCCACAGTGCAAACAGCCCATGAGAAAAGTTGTGGTCCCAGGGAGTGTAATTCTGTGATGAAAAAGCAACAAGAATAAAGGGCAGAAGTGGGAAACCTGGTGTTGGAAGGGCCTTTCTTTAGGAATTCTCAAAAGTGAAGCTGATGGGATCTTTGGGTGTCTTCCCATATGGAGTTGCCTTCAGCTTGCTTTTCAGCTTTTGCTTAATTACTGCACATCTATGTAGATGGTGACACAGGCCCTTCCCAAGCCTCCAGATGTTTGAGGCTTCTCCTGGCTTCAGGTGACGTCCAGAGGGCTCAGCACCCCTGGGAACATGGGCCTGTGGTGTGCCTGGGTGGTGTCAGAGGTGATGGAGAAGTGTCTTGGTTAAAGCATGGGGAGAGCCCTGGCTGATGGTGACCTCTATTCCATGTGCAGAGATGGGATCCCCCCGTACAGAATTGGGAGCAAGAAGCAGCTCCAGCGGGAGATGCATCGGAGCGTCAAGGCCAACGGTCAAGTTTCTCTACCTCATTTTCCGGTAAGTTGAGGTGGGAGCTGCAGGATTTGGGTTGGCCATGGGAAATCCCGGGCCTGGGAATGGGCACACACGGAGGGAAGGGATCAGGGGAGGAGAGCGTTTCCATCCCTACGTGATGCCAGAGAGGAGAAGCTGCCTGGTGTTGGGCAGGAGCTGTGTGCTCTCAGCATCCTTGCATAAACCTGCTTGTGCACACTCATGTTTGGTCTTTCCCTGAAAGCCAGGTGCTGATTAGGGCTTTTTCATAGCACTGGATTTGTCCTCCTGGTTCAAATCCAAGCAGACATGCCCTGGTTGGGTATAGTGAGAGCCTTGGCTCTGTCCACCACCCTGACACCTCCATTGGTGCCATGCAGACCGGGGCTCGGCCTTGTGCGCATTGCCGGTGGCCTTGGAAGGCACAGCATCCATGTGCTGGCGGGACACAGGATCTCCCAGAAGAGAGACATTTGGAGCAGATACATGCCTTGCTTTGAGGGGATCCGATCCAATCCATGGCATTGCTGTGCTCTTGAAAATTACCTCTCTTGACTTGCTAATTCAGTTGACTTGCAGACTCCCAGTTCCTGCAGTGAATAAACTGTTTACACAGACAAGTATAAACTTATCTTGTCTTGAGATTAATATGCTAAAATTCCTCTTTTTGCTGTCTTAAGCAGCAAGAAATCATAGATGATATTTCTGGTGGAAGGGGGGGGTGATTTATGTGATTTTTCTTTTTGGCATTTTTTTTTCCCTTCCTCCATAAAGAAAGTTCTATAGCCTGAGCTTGTAAATTAGATTATTTTGTCCCAGGGCGTGCAAATCGACTTTCTCTGTAAGGCAGTGCTTTGATCAGGGACTGAATAGAGCCAGCTTGTGTAAGAGTGACAATTTCCAGCAGAGTGGCCTTTTTCTACCCTCACATCATTTCTGGAGCTAAGTGGTTGCCGGAGAGAGGCCCCACCTCATCTGGTGGGTAGTATGTGAAAGAGTTGGCAGTTCAGCTTTCTGCTTTCAGGGGGGGCAAAATAAGAGAGGGGGAGAG
>VZRW01008542.1:1220682-1292533 GCA_013398125.1 Aegotheles bennettii
AAAAAAAAAAGAAAGAAGGAATTAAGCAGTGATTTAATACTGATGGCGTTAACAAAAAACAAACATACACGCACAGAAAAACTGGGTGGTGTCGGGTAATCTGAAGATGGCAGCGGTTCAAAACAGAGCTGTAAGGCCAGGCCTGCTCGCCTCGATTGGTGCCAGATGTCCCAAAAAATAAAATAAAAAAAAAAAGAGCAAAGCTTGCCACATAAAATATGTTTCAATGGAAAGCCCATTTCAGAGCAAATAAGAGCAGAGTGACTTGTTTGAAGATGTTGTGGGGGAGGGTTTTTTTTTGCTTTGCCTCGTCTTTTTCTTTTTTCCCCCCTTTTTTTCTCTGTGAAATAAGGTTGTAATTATGTAAAAGGTCATAGTGTGTTTTCCCAAATAAAAATCTTGTAAACACAGCCAGGGCTTGGGCTTGTGGAGGAAGTTATTGGGAAGAGCGGCTGTTATCTGGAGAGGGGCGGAGAAGGGGAAAGGGAAGAGAAAGTTCTTTGTAATTCATTCAAACTTTCCTTGGGTTTTTTTGGTTTTGTTTCAAGGCTGCTGGACTGGGGAATTGTGGCCTTGACCTGCAGCATGAAAGTTGGTGGGAGTTGGGCCATTGACTTCAATGAGTGCAGGCTCTGAAGGGCTTAAATAAGATGTTTCTCCTTGCTGAGCCATTAAAGATGCAACATGTGTCAATTCAGCTTGGGACGACCTTCCAAAAATAAATCCTAACCATACCTTGACTAAATGGAGCTGGTTTCATTGCTGTGACTAAAAAGCCAGCTTTTATCCGTCTACCAAAATAATTTTAACGTACCCTAAAAATAAATAGATTTGCAGGCCATTGTTACTGAGTATTTTAGAAATGCGTAATAGAGCAGTCACTAAAAAAAAACCCCAAACAAATTCTAAGACCTTCATGGCTCTTTTGATTTTAATAGTAAAAGTGTGCTTAATTTGATCTCCTTTCCCAGCCTGAAGATTAATAATTGAAAAAACCCTTTCCCCTAACAAACATCTGCCAACCCCAGTTCTCTGGGAATGGCAGGGGAGAGGTATGGGAGGGGTTAATGTATTTTTTTTATTTATTTTTTTTTTGGTAATCCATCTAATGAGGGTTTTTCCATCCCTGGCTATCAGATGGCAAAGCACTTTTCCAAGGGAGCAGGCATGTCCGAGGAGGTGTGCAGCGGCAGACGGACAGGCTCCCTAAATGCTACCCCTCTGAATGGAAGCCCTTCATTTGTGCATATGCAATTAAGCAGCCTTAGAAGGAAGAAAGCTCCAAACGGGATAAAAGGAACCTTTAATCAAGAAGCTGAACGGTCTAATTCAGGATAATAGAGGGGTCCTTACTGTTTGACACAGGAGGGGTGGGGGTGCTTTTTGTCTCTGGGAGCGTTGGCTTCATGATCTAACGACCCGGAGCAAAAGAGCAGGAATGCAAGACACTGCTACTTGACCTCCCCGTGTCACTGGACCGGGGCTGCTCCCAGTGCCGGGAAGCGTCGGGAAACAAATCCAGGAGCTTCTGTCACTTAAAATGGATACGTGAATTAGGCTTTGGGTTGTTTCCCTGTGAGGCTCCCAGGTTTTGTTTTCAGTAGGAGTGCCACAGAGTTTCAGCTTGTGCGTTGCAGGAAGCTGGGGTGGTTTTCTTTTCATTCATCCCTATGCCTAAAAAGCCTCTCCTTTTAATAACAGTTGCTAATTTTAATGTGGGGCTTCAGCTTTGAAACACGAAAACACATGAAAGAAAGAAGGTGGAGAGAGAGAGAGAGGGGGGAACCTTAAGAATGCTTTGCTTTGAAATTCTATTTATTTATTTTTAAAGTAAGATATTTGACCAGAAATCACCATGCTTTCTAATTTTCTCTACGGCTGAGGATATCCACTGCCAACGTGTATAATTTACTCACTTTAGAAGCTGTTGTGACCACTGAGAAGTGTGCACAGCCCTGCTCCCTCTGTCCCATTGCCATCCCTGCAGCCCCAGGGGTGCTTTCATGTTGCTGGACCCGAGGAGCCCTGAGGTTTCCCTGGCCACACTGGGCGCTGGAGGAGCATCTCAGGAGGGAGAGCGTGGAAATGTTGTGGTTAAAAGAACTGCCAAGGCAGCCTTTGCTTTACCTTTTGATTTTTTAACTGTGTTTTAATTCTCCTTACCACAGATACTACTTCAAAAAAGCAAGCGACGAGTTTGACTGCGGAGCGGTGTTTGAAGAGATTTGGGAAGATGAAACCATCCTGCCCATGTACGAAGGAAGGATTCTTGGGAAAGTAGAAAGAATTGATTGATGGCATCTGTGTTTCTTAAGAAAAGTTAAGCTAGAAAAGTCTTTGGACACACAACAGTAGTGATGACAAGGAAAGAAAGAAAAAAAATTCTGAAGGAAAAGTTTTGAACCAATGAAGAAAAAAAGTGAAGTCTATGAAGACTTTGCTGAATTAGCCTTAGAGGGAAAAAAATGGCATTTATTATTCATGAGTTGGGTACTGAGATGATAAAAACCCTGAACTATTTATTAAAAACATGACCACTGTTGGCTATTGGAGATGCAGACCGTGTTTGAGAGACTTCCATACATAATATATGATTTCCTGGGGATCTGAAATCTATGGACTAAGAGAAACTGTGTATAGCTTACCTTAACAGTAATCCTTATTGATATTTATTGAACAGTCTGTTTTCCCTTAAGTCCAGGTTTTGGATATGCTGCTTTAACAATGGAGAAGAGAGGGGCTAGGAAGTGGGGTGATGGGAGGAAGGATTATTTTATTTTTTTATGTTGTTCCCACTATCTAAACTTTAGGAGTTTGGCTATGAGAGCATTCATGATTTATTATTTTTTTTTTGAAGGGGGAGGAGGGAAGGAGTGACATTGTGCCCAGTATTTCTCCAAGTGAAGATAAATCTTTTCTAAAGAAATAATAATAATAATAAAAGCCGAAATAAAAATACTGTCCTACCATTCATCTAGAGACCAGTGCATTTTAATCTATGCTGCTCTAATTTGAAATAAAGGTCTTAAGCATTAAATATGTTAGATGCAATATAACAACAGCAACTTGTTAGTTTGTCCATGGATTTCTGTGGTGTGAGGTTTTTGCTTTGCTGCTGTCAGGATTGAGGGAACCGTGTGGTGCCCTGTGCCTCTCTGTTGAGGCAAGGTAGAGCAAAACCCTGAGCCTGGGAAAGCTGTAGAAGAAGCCATCCAGCTCCCGTTTCCGTACTTAGCACACCAAGAGGACACAGTGCAAAAGCCAGGTTAAAAATCCCCTGTGTATTCCACAGAGCTGATTTCTGTTTAGCCATTCTACTGCAATGTTGGCACAACTTGTATTTCAACGCTGTGTAACCGTGCTGGGGTGTGTTTTCAGATCAGTGTGGAGCACGTGGTTCGTTGTGTGGTGGTTTTTGGTTGGGGTTTGTTTTTTGTCGGGTGTTTATTTTATTTTTTTTTGGCCTTACCTTCACAACACCCCTGTGAGCCCTTGGCAGAGCTCGGTGTGTGCGTGTGCGTGAGTGCTGGGATGGGGCGACCCTTTCCCGAGAAAGACTTTGCATTTCTACAGTTGGGTTTTGTGTTGATTAAGTTAATCTGTGCATTCTGTTTGCCATTGCTACTTCGTGTAAGTCTGTATATATTGTAGAAAAATGTATGGTGAAAATATTAATACACTATCTCTAGTGTTTTTAAAATTTAATCAGTACAGTACCTGTGCCTGCATGGTGTTACAAGACCATGCGTCGCCCTATATTCAGGGTTCAAGCTTTCCCTTGTTTGTTTAAGGGGTTTATGTATAAATATATTTTATGCCTTTTATTACAAGTCCTGTACTCATGACTTTTGCCATGGCATTTTGTTCTACTTATACTGTAAATTATGCATTATAAAGAGTTTCATTTAAAAAAAAAATACTTGGTACAATAATTATTGTAATTAAGAGATGTAGCCTTTATTAAAATTTTATATTTTTCAAATTAATATTGTCTGACTTTTTTTTCACCCTTAATGCCTTAAAAACCTTTCTTCTCATGTATGGTGGTAGCTGGAAACAGTAGCTGAGCCCTGCTGGGAAGTGATTGCAGCTCAAGTAGGCAAAGGCTGGGGCTGTGCCGCAGTGCAATGATTAAATCATTTGCAGCTCCTTTGGATAACTCAGCTACAACCTCAGCGTAGCCTTAGTGCCCAGCCTGTGCTGCTGAGCCCACCTGATGGGGTGAGACAGGGCTGAGGGAAGAGCAGGGACTTGCTCCTGCTCCATAAGCGGGATGGATGGCGAAGCCAGGGTGGGATGCACAAAGGGCCATGGGGTTCCCAGCACTGGAGCTCTCCTGCAGGGCCATGGCACATCAGAGGGCTTCATCATTAGCAATGGAGGGTGGTCAGAGCCTTACCAGGGTGTGGAGGAGCTGGGACCCCTCACTTGCATCACCTGCCGGAGCAAAACCCAGCTTTGTAAAGTCCTGGCTAACGTGGCTGCGTCGGCCAAGATGTGCTGGGGAGAGACTGGATGGAGGTGGCTGAGCAGGACGAACACTGGGGAGCTCTTACCATGCGCCTTCCCTCTCACTGGCATTTATGGTACAAAGTCTATTTTATAGCTGAACGAGCTTAATTTGTTCCTGAGGGAAGCTGCCCATACCAGGGCTGGATTTGTCTCCCAGCTGTCGCCCAGACCTTCCCCAGCTCAAGCAAGTAACCCTGGGAAAGCAATTGTGGAAATGCTTTTGGTCCATCCTGTTGGTAACCAAAGCCAGCCTCTTTTCTTTTTCTAGACCAATGGCACCAACTAGTTTTGCTTCTCTTTTTTTTTTTCCCCTTTCCTCCTCTCTCCACCCTCTTTTTTTCTATGAGGTTTTAAATTATCTGGGTTATTTTGTGTGTATGAGAAGACTTCATTTAAAACATCAGTAAAACTTCTATCAAAGGGCTCAACTTCACACCGAGTACACAGAGCTCAGGACTGAATCCTGCAGTTCAAGGGAGCTGCAGGCAGTTTTACACATTTAAATGGATGGTGCCTTGTTTTAAAAAAAGCCATCTGAAGTTCATGGGGTTCATCTTAATTGATAAGCTGGACATAACGGATGGGTGTAGGGAGACTTCAACAACATAAGGGAAGAAAGGTATTTTTTTTCTCCCTCTCGCTCTTTTTTTAGTCTACCATCAAAGGTTGGGAACTTAGCACTACATCGTAGTATTATTTTTCTTCTGCTATTAAAATGAATCACACTGTGCCTAATTCTTCTTGGGAAGATGAATGTGTTTGAGGCAGCTTGAAGCCATTCAGTGCCTCACAAGCCTTTGCATCTTTCTATCAATGTTCCAAAATACTCACCTCTGTTTTTTGGATGTCTGTAGAAACAAAATATAAAATGGCTTCAAATACATGCCAGGCTGTTTAGTGGAGATGAAAGGGTATTTGAATAGTCTTTTAAAAATGAATGAAAAGTGAATACTCTCTTCTGTTTCAATTATAAGTGGGACATGGAGCTCGTTAGACACCACCTTAATATGTGACACTCTGAAAATGTTCACCTACCTTCAGCGTTCCAGAAACAGTTTGTTTTTTAGCTTGTCTCGGGATAAAGATTGTGATTACAGCTCTGGCTTGTCAGCTGCTAAATGGAGAGGCAGCGTGGGAAAGTTCTACTGTTACAGCTTAGAAAGTGTAACATCCATCCCATTTTTCTTTTAAATGGTACAGAAGATGGGGAGGGATCAGGAACCTGATTTTCACACAAGTAGGTTTTGGGGTTTTTTTTCAGTTTAGCTTAAGTTTAGCAGGTTTAACAAAAGCTGTATGAGCTCATGCTGAAAAAAAAGTGCCTGCAGAGCTGCTTGCAGCATTACGGTACCTGCAGAAATGTCCTGGTTTGGACACTTCCAGAGAGGGGACCCAAAATGTCCTGGTTTGGGTCCTTGCAGAGGAAGGGCATCAGTAGCAAGAGCCCTGCTCTCCAAAATCAAACCCGAGCAGTGCTCAGGCACTGCAGGGAAGACAGTGTGTGCAAGACCTAACCTCTCCACACACTTAAATCACACTAATACTTCACACTTAGAGCATTTTTCATCTTCAAAGCATGCTGGAAACATTCATTAAGCCCCACAACACCCACGGAGGAGGGTAAACCTGCCCACACTGGATGGTCGCACGGTGGATAATTGGCAGCATGGACCAGGGCAAGCAGTGGCCAGGCCAGCTTCAAAGCCATGTGTCTGCTCTAAAGGCTGGGTCATGGTCCAACAAAAACACCAGCCCTGGTGTGCTGCACAATTAAAATGCATTGATGGACCTTTAATGGTCCTCGGGAGCATTTGGGCCATGGAGCCCCAAGGGAGCAGCAGGCTGGGAATCACGGGCATGCATCACTTAGAGGCTTCTTTTGGGAAAAAAACTCCCTACTTTCCCAAAGTGTTTCACAGCTGGGATTTGTTGGGGACATGTGGCAATGAGCAATGGTCTCGCTTGGTCCCAAATAAAGGCTTGAAGCTGTGGGGAGTGGGGCTGGGCTGTGCTGGGGAGGGGGCAGCCGCAGGGCCAGTTCTCCTCTCTGAGACGAGTGGGGACAAGGACCCTGGAAATGTTGGTTTTGCTTCCCTTGGCAAAAAATAGGCTGCATTCAGATGCAAAAAGCACCCCATCCCCTGCTCACAGGCCTCTCCTCTGCCCCCACACCACGGGTAGGTGACAGCAGATACAAGTGACATATTTGTTCTCTCTCTACTCCAAATGTTTGGCATTGCCTGGCTCAAAGGGCACAAAACGTCTGAGTCAGCGTCCAGAAAATGCACAAAGCTGCTCTCAAAATCATGTGAATAGAATTAAAATAAAAAAATATTACCAAGCCCCTCAAGTCATGATTTCCACCTCTGAGTTTTCAGTTCCCAGCGTTTGGTGTGAGGGCAGGAAGCAATCAGGGTGTCAGCACTGGGGACCAAGAACGCTGACTCACATGTGCCAGCACGTCCTGGTGGGGCAGTTGGAAGAGGTTTGTGCCTCAGGAAGAAGAGCCCCAGCCCTGTGGCAGAGGCACAAGCATCCCCGATATGTGAATCTACAGCCAGGGGTGGGCTCAGTGGGTGAAACCATCTCAAACCTCCAAAGTTCCCCGCAGTCCCCTGGAAGTGAGGGGTGGAGGAGGGATGCTGGCTGCCTCCTGCAACACTGGGCACCATTGGCAGTGGAGATGGGGACCAGGCAGCGAGAATTTGGGAATCATTTCTCCAGGAAACCTATTAGCAGACTAATTGAGCTGCCCCCGTCCCACAGCCCCTCTGCACCGTCAGAGGGATGAGAAGCTCCCATCCTTCCCAACACACCATTTACCGCATCCCAAGGCACATCAGCTCTGTCCATACACTTCCAGTACTCCTCTGCAAACATATTTCTCAGACAATAAAACAAAGACCCCAAAGCAGTGACAAAACCCCTCACCCTTCATGAACATCAGGAAACATCAAGATAGATTATAGACTATGAGGTGTGGGGGGGGGGTTTAACACTGCCAGTACTGGGGAGGGTGCTTTGCATTGGTGAAATCCCATGAAAACTCCCTCCTCCTTTTCCCAAGTGCTGGGATCTGCAGCACTGCTGGTCCTCCCCAGCCTTTTCTGAGTCTCCTGAAGGAGTTTTTCTCCCTCCCTCTGGGGAGTTTATTCCCTCTAACCCCATGAGCCAGCCGTGTGCTGGCTGGGCTGGAGCATCTGCCCATTCACACACTGCTTGGCTCCTATCAGCCAAGCCAATTCCCTTCCTCTTTCACCCTCCATTAACCTCATGTTCCTCAAACACCTTCCTTCAACTACTCCAGCAGCAACCTCAGATTAATTAAAAAGGAAGAAAGAAAGGAACACTCAGTCTTTAAACAAGGTTCCTATCCCATTGCTTTCAAACGTTCTCTTAATCACAGAGCCCAGAAAACACCCACATGGAGAAGCCTGGAGAATTATTTAAGGCAAATCGTCTTCCTTCCCCTTCTGAGAAAAGATCAGCCTAGTTCTGGATGGTGGAATCAGCTCTGGTTCAGCTCCTTGCCATTCTTCCCCAGCAACATCCCTGGTTCCTGCCCGCAGCCTTGCCCAGCCTTCTCACACAGCCCTGCACACACACTCCTTTTCCCTATGCCTTCATTAGCATGTCACTAATCATAATGAAGTGTCTCAAGCTGGATTTTTCTAACATTTAAACCATGGCATGCCATATATTTTAGCCTCTCTTTTAAATTAAATGAGTGTTGTGATGCGTTTAATCTTCAGGGAGCATTGAACCCACGTAGCGAGAGAGGAGGCTGATTTTGGACATCAGATCTAGGTGAGAGCTTAATTTCAGACAATTTTGGCTGACCTCCCTGGGCAATGCTCTTCATGTCTTTCATGAGAAGAGCTATTTTTAGGGAAGAAAGCCCATTAAGTCTTGGCTCCCTTAATTCAGCACTCCACTTGATAAGATTTGACAGGTAGATCTTTTTATTATTATTATTTTATTTTTTAAAAAAATAAAACAGAAAGACCCTCTGGGAATTTTGACTTTCAACATTTGTCTTGGGCCCTGCAGGAGTCTGGAACATCTCTGAACCCTACAGTTCGTCCTGCTTTGAAACAACCACCTCGTCATTCCTGATGCACATCGCCAGTGCTGCCTCCTCATCTGCAGTTGCAGCACTCCCGGCTCCCTGCTCCTGTTCCAGCTCTCCTTGGATTCCCCTTCTTCTCGCCTTCTGCTGTGCTGGCTCAAAGACAACTCTCACCCCCCTGAAATCTTTCAAAAGTCAAAGGATAAACGGAATGCATGGCTGTGATGTTCCTGCCTTGGTTCTTCCCTTCACCCCCGCTTGCAGAGCTGCAGCCTCAGCATCATCCCTGCTAGGAAGCCCAGCTGACCCCTCAAGGTCTCATCCAGCCCTAAAATATGAACAGCACAGAGCCCAGCAAACCTCTCCATCCCATCAAACTATTTGCAGGTGGCTGCAGCAGCCTGGCAAAGCTTGGAGCAAAAGGTTTGTGCCTTTTCCAAAGCTCTTCTTTCCTAAAATCCTTACATCTCTCAAGGTTTCTTGTAGCCCTACAAACACAACGTCCTTTCCAAACGTTTCACAGCAAGCTGCTAACCAGAGTGTGTCTCCTTTACAAGTAAAAACAATCAGGGATTACATGGCAGTTGAGGGGTCTTTGCCTTCAGAGCCCAACCTCCCAACTTCCCACGAGCCCTGGCAGGACAGAGGCAAAGGGCAGGGATGGGGACCAGCCACTGACCCAGGGACAGATGCCCTAAAACCAGCTGGTACCCAAAGATGATTCGGGAATAACGAGGGGGCAGCTGATGGAGTGCATAGGTGGGGAGCATGGCTGGGGAGGGGTTAAATCCTGCCCCGTGCTGTTGCCATGCAAAAAAACAGGCAAAGCACCAGAGTTTTGCATTGAGATTCAAATGCCCAGATCAAAGCTGAGCTCCAGGAAGGAAGGGCCAATTTAGGTTGGAACAAGAGAAAGCTTTCTCAGCTAACTTCTGGGAAGTGAAACAACCAGGTTTCAGAAAGCTTCCATCAAAAGGGTACCTTGAAGGGAGACGAGTTTCCGCAGGAGTGGAGGAGGTGGCTCCTTCCCTCTCCTCCCAGCCAGGGAATTATTACTGGACACCAGCTTGCAGCACACCCCAGAACAATACCCGCCCTGCTCTTTTGAAATTGTCACCAAAACGCCCTTGTTCCTCCACAGCCTTCCGGAAAAGGATGAGCTTGAGTGAGTGCTGCCAACCCCAGCCTGGCGCTGGTGTCCCCTGTGTCCCTGCGTTCCCGAGAGCCACCGCGCTGCCCCGAGCCAAACGCCCAACGCCTTCAGAGACAGCTCGTGTCCAAATTGGGCTTCATGGCCTTTCAGGATGGCTGCTGGCCCGTAATCCAACATTTGATGAAGTAGCCAAAATACTATTTCCAACTTTTTCTTCCTTACTGTTTATTCCAAAGCAAACAAACAAATGAAAAAAAAAATAAAGAATTGAGAGTTCAGCTTTGCTGATTTATGACTCTCTGCTCTGTCCTTTCTCCTCCGGGATTCACCACCCTGACCTTGGTTAAGCTGGGAAGAGGAGAGCGAGCTCTCACCTTGCCTGTGGGACAGGTTGCCAAAGTAGGGAGAAAGTGTCTACTCACTTATTCTAGTTGCATGTCAGGCTTTTGTGTTTCAAGTCTTTGTAGATTCGCAATGCCTTTAAAAACCCTTGCAACTGTCCAACATGGGGTGTTTAATTACCAGGTAAGAGAATTTTTTTAGACTCCATTTAATTATTTGATTGCACAGTAACCAAAGAGTGTAAGAGGGCTGTAGCCAGAAGGCACTTCAAAGCAATGCCTTGATGTTTCTTAGTGGGCATTAATGGTTTCTGAAGGCAGGAGATTGTTTAAAAAAAATATTAAAACCCTCTTCATGATCCCGCCAGCAATCTCAAAAAAATGCATAAACACTGGAATCCTCTGCCAGGGAGGAAAAAAAAGAGTTCAAAGGGATCTGAGAGTTTTCATGTAAAGTTTAGAGTTTAAGGCGTGACTGTTGGCTACGGAGCCTCACTGTTTGAACTCTTGTTTATTAAAAACAGTTTCCCAGCATTTCACAGGGTTCAGAAAGACAACAGTAAAGTGCAGCCTTTTTCACAGCGCACTGTTTAAAGGCTCCATTGATTTCTACCTATATGTTTTATCTTTTTTTTTTTTTTATCAAATGCTGAAGTTTAGCACAATATCCAAGAGGAGCCTGAGCTGGGTCTGTGGAGGAGAGGACTTTATGTTTTAAAATACTCTTTAACAGCTCACTCCAGAGTCTTCAGTGCCTCAGCAGGCTGGATGACAGCAGCAGTACTAGGAAATGACAAAACTGCCTTATTTTATATTACCACCAACCCCCCAACCTTTCTCTGATCCCGAGCTCTTGATCACTGTCCAGTCGAACAATTGGCCACTGGGAAAAGAAAATGATTTTGTTGTTTGTTTGTTTTTTCTCAGGGTGGGACATAATCTTTCAGCCTATCTGGGCATGCATCTTTTTTTTTGATGAGCCCACCACCACACCAAGAGTGGTCTCATTCTCTTCTCTGCTTATACATCTCTCTTTCCTGGGGCCTCAGCCAGCCTCACTTGCTTGAAAAATCCTACTTTTTAAAGTCAGGGTTTTTTACTCAGCAATGAAATGAAAGGGAATGTGTTAGCATGCTGCAGCTTGGTGCTGTTGGCCATGGCTGGGTTAGAGGTGGGTTTGGGGGGGCAGCAGCTGGACCTGCTGTGCAGTTTGCAGCAAGATGCAATGGTTTCTGAGAGGGCAAAGAGAGGAGCAGTGAGACACACAGGAGCACTGGGAAAATCCTGTGATGTCCTGGGAAACAAACAAAAAAAAGCTTACAGCTGAGTGTTTTAACAAGTTCTTAAGTCTAACTGGAGAGATCTGAAGATAACACAGCTCAGAGCCACCCCAGCTTTGCCTTTAACAACAGAGAATATCACCCATCCAGTGCAGGTCTAGAAGCATTGCCAGAAGACATTATAAAAGGCGCATTAGGAGCAGAATTAAAGTAAACATAAAACAAAACAAACAGAAACATCTGTTGAGCAGGTAGCCTGAGAATAAACTCCTTATTAAAGCTGTTCTCCAGGCTGAATCCTCAGCTGCAAGTCGCCGGGGTGCTGCCAGGTGACACCGGCCAAGGTTCTGACGCAGGAGAGAAAGAGCTAATAATAGTGTGGTGTCAGATCCCTGCTCTGCCTTGTACAAACACAGCAGAGGGAGGGGAAAATAGGATATGCAGGGAACAACCAGGGGTTTGTTTGAGTCTCTGGGCTAGGTCCTGCCAGATTCCTCTGCAAATGTGGCTGGGAGCTAATGAGGGACCATGGATGCTCCAGAGGGCTGGATGGGGGAGGATGCAGAGAGGATTTCTAGTACTCCCTCGAGGGAAATGGGTGTGTGCAATGGAAAAAGACAGGTTGAGGTGAGATCAGGCCCTGGGCGTTTAAATTGCACCCAGGATTTTGCACCAGAGGAGTCACCTTCAAACCTGAGGACAAGAAACTGCATCCTCTTGAACGAGGAGATGCTTGCTAAGAAGGACTGAATGTGGAAATGTCTCATGTGCTTTATAGTTACAGAGATAGACTCAGATTTTAAATGCAGCAGGAAAAGAAACTGAAGAAAAAAAACCCACAGAAAGTCTAAAAAGCACCAAATTTCTTGCTCAAAGTGGCTGATGGCAAAGGGCTGCTCCAAAGATGCTCCTGCCTTGCCGTGACTGCCAAGCACAGCGATAGCAGCAGAACTGAGGTTATTCTCCTGCCATCCCCACTCACAGGAAAAATCTCCTCCTTCCAGACTCCAGGGATTGATGGAAAATATGAACTTAATTTTGGGTTCTGTTTTCCTTAAATTGGCGCAGTTCCAGTAAAATCAGATTAAAATACCTCCAGTTCCTGATGTTTGGGGATATTTAAAGTCAGATCAAAGCACTTTTAACCAGCCCTTTTGGTAGCACGTTTGATGAGAAACACAGGTGCACTAATATCTGAAGCTAGCAGCCGGCCTGATTTAAATGCTGCCTTGCAATTCTGCTTCTGATCCCCTTAAATATCAGCTGTGGGCAGGGGGAAGGAATGGATGGATGATGTTTTAATAGAAGACTACTCTTTTTTTTTTTCTTTTTCTGAATGCAATTTGAGCTGCTTCACTTTCTGCATGAAAACTTGAGCTTGCTTTTTATTTATTTATTTTCGTTAATAATTACAAGGAGAAGGAGACTGTCAGACAGCAGAGAGCCATAGAAAGGTGGAGGCTAAAGTGATTTACAGGCCATAATCTTTCAAGTGCAAGATGTTGGCCTGTCCTTGCAAGGAGCCAGGCACGTGCTCCATGTCCCATGTGCAGAGACATGAAGGTCTAACCCTGACACATGGGTTAATTTTGTATTGTTTTCCTGCATGCACACAGAATTACCCAGATCTGGTGTCACTGTGAGGTTGAACCCTGCTGTGTGGGCCTGGGCAGGTGAGGAACTGGGATCGGGGTGGGCTCAGCCCCTTGCTGCACTCCCATGGGAGATGGGGAATGTTCTCCAAACCCCACAGAGCTCCACAGGAGGGATTTTCAGGGATTTCCCCAGAGGCATTTAGCTGGGACTTTTTGGAGATTAGAGAATAAACCAAAACACATTATCCTGAGCAAAATGGGAAGGGGTTTTGGATCATTCTCTGCAGGGTGAGCCCAAACCCAGGCAGCGCTGGTGGTGCAGGATGCAAAGCAGAGCTGATGCAGGGGCACAGATCCTTCCCCTGATACTTTGGGTACCAACATTTGCCAGGGATTTTGAGATGACCCATTTCACCCAAGAAGGCTTGGTGCTCTCGGGGCTTTCTTGTCCTGTCCCCAAACAATACCTGCTCTGTTCAAAACTCACCCCGTTGCCCCAAAATGAAGGCAGGTTAAATTTAACTCTTTAACACCACCAATTAAAAGTTGTTATCGTCATATACTTCAGGAAAGCCAGTGTGTTTCTTACAGAGGGTTCAGCCCTGTTTGTTGACAAACGATGTGACCCCAGTGATTTGTCCCCAGTGGGACAGGATGGGAAGTACTATAGGATTCTCTCTGCTGGGAGCTTTCAAGTTTTATTGTGTGCAATTAAAATGCAGATGAATAACATAGTAAAATAATAAAATGCTCCTCATAAAAGTGCCCCAGTGAAACAAAACTGTCAAAACACAAGAGGAATAAAATCAACAAAAGAGCAAACATTGCTTCCTCTCAAAAATCATGAAAGTTTAAACAAACTGGTTGTTATCAGGAGACAGCAAAGTCAATGGTTTGGTTACAGCTTCCCACCTGCTCATCTACAGCTCCTCAAGAGGGTGACTGGGGCTTGCAGCCATGCATGTCCCATAGCCCTGCAAAAGATGGGCTGCTACCTCCCCAGCCCCACATTTCCCCCAGCTCAGCTTTACCCTGGGGCTTCTCAACCCCAGAGCCACTCCAGCTGCTCACCATTGTCCCCACCATTGTCCCCACCTTCACACCCAGCCGGCACTACCTCATGTTGGAGAGAAGCACAGAGACACCCTCCTGCCCCAAATCAAGAGCCTGCTTGGACTGACTGCTTGTGCCAGTGTGCAGCTACAAACGGCCCCTGGGATTCAGCTTCGTGAACATTTTTGTCCCTTTTGCAGCAAAGTCAGATGGAAAACACAACTGAAACCTGGCTGACACTGCACGATTAGGGAATTGCTGCACTCGTGCAAGATATATGGTTTTAACTGAGCTACTGTCACCTTAAAGCACAGCCAGGCTTAGGCTGGCAGCTCAGGTGCTGGGATGTCTGAAGACACCAGATTTGTGATTTAAAAATTAACAGGCACATAGAGGAGAATAAAGATCCATCCGTTGTTCCCCCGAACTCCATCTGGGCTTCCACATGAACAGGTTTGACCCTTTGGTTTAAAGCACTGTAAAACCCTAATAATAAGAAAAATAGAAGGATTTTTCTCTGGCGATAAGTTATGGGGCTGAACAGCAAACAAGGCCAATAACAGAGAAGAAAAATAAACAAGAAGCACAGCCCGGACATCAAGAAGGAAATCAGATGTTGAAGCTGAGTGGCAGCAGCTGCTTTGCAGTGCACTCCTGGTGGCTTTGAGTCTTACAGCTGAGCTGCTCTGAGAAACCCAGGCACGATCTGGACAATGTACCTGTGCTTTGCATTAAGGGAACTTTTCCAGCACTGAAGTAAAAAAAAACCCTGAATTGGGAGCATTTGAAGGGGACACGCTGCTGGGAGGTCAATGTTTTTCCAGTCTGGGTCTGAATGCTCTTGGTAGATGCTATGGCACAGTTTGGGTGGGTATCAGAGATTAAATCATCACTACTAGACTTAACCTTATATTAGCTTCATCCCTGGGGCTCAGAGCTCCCCTGGTGCAGTTTGTCAGAGCAGGTCCCAATTCTACACACAATTAACATGAATGTGGAGACACAGGCTGGTATCAGCGGGGTCACAGCCTGGCAATTACACCCCAGGACAAGCGACTGTTCCTCTGTCTCATACAGAGTGAAATGAGCTGGAAACATGAACTCTGAGCAGTGGCACAAGCACAATCCATGACTGAATCAAGAACACCAAGACATCCCGTAACATCCTTTGGTCAACACAGCCAGTTTGCAACCCTACGTCTTCTTTAACCCCCCTATCATATCAGCCATTATCACCCACCATTCCCAAACAAGACAAGTATGAGAAGCCAAATGGAGCTCATCCCTCATGGTGCCAGCTGTCAGGACATCAGAGTTTGAGATTGAATGTCACACAAGAGAAAGGGCAGGAGGAACTGCTGACGATGAGTCCAGCTTCCCCCCGAGACCTTCCCCTCCTGCCACATCTCATCGTGTTGTTTCTTCCATGATCTCTGGGTCCAAGGACAGTAAAGCCATTCATGGACACCTTTTCATGGCAGCTTTTCTGGGCTTTCATTAAGGAAGATAAACCCAAGTGTACGTTTCTCAGGGGTGGTTGCAATGAAACCCCAAAGCTGCTGCTTTTGCACAGAGCCGCTGTCACAGGAGGAGACACCAAGTGATGGAGGTTTTTTCCTTTCTCTTTGTCCCTCCCAATTACTGCAAAATATCACGATCAGATGGGGAAATCATCTTAAGCAGGTTGTTCTGCCCCATAATAAAGTCTGTAGAGACATTTTCAATTTCTGAGGGATCTCTGTGGTGTGCTGGCCCTGTCAGCATTTCTCAGCAACCCCAGAGGTACATGGAGGGAGATGCTGTGGTGAGGCCTGACCTACACCTGAATTCAGCCCTTCCCACCTCCCCCAGAATGTGTTCATCCCATGAACCACTCACACAGCATCTCACTGAGAAAAGCTGGTCCCCGAATCCCACTGAGCAGCCAATCTGGGGGTGCCTGCAGGCTCCCTTGCCACTGGAAAGGCAGCTCATGCTAGGCAGTGCTGAGCTCTCAGGTGGTGAAGGTGGGCTCAGAATTTTGTTCAATATGACACCGAAACCGATTTAATATATATTTTTTTAAAGCATTGAGCAAGACCCAAACATGTGCAAATCAAGACTTTTAAAAAATGCTGGCTCACGCCAACTTTATGGGATGGAACCCAGGGACACTGACTTGTTTGGTCCCAATTTACTGGGCTTAACAATGCTTTTAACCCCCAGCCCCTGCCTGATTTGCAGCCTGTCACCCTGCCTCCTGCCCAGGGCTCTTTGCAGATGCTGCTGCACAAAAGTGCCAAAACAGGGACTGAGGAGATTTCCAGACACAACTGCCCTCTCCTTGCACAGCCCAAGGGGGACGAGGCGATGCCCAGCCAGGTTATTGCATTAGTCTAAATCCATCCTTTCACTGCTCTAAAGCGTTTGCTTAAGGCAGAGCCTTCTCTGGGGTCCAGGATCTCTTTCTTGCATTTTATGAGTTTTTTTCCTAATTATGGAATCTCTTTCAATAGAGACCTCCTTTGATCATGGCTGATGGCTGGCCCCAGAGAGAAGTCGTCTTGTCTGGATCGACAGAGAAAAGAAAGAGAGGATAGGCAGAAGTGACCTGCCTGGGATGACTAAGAAAATATGCAGCAAAACACAGATTTGAACACAAGCTTTGCACAGCCACAGCTTTAGAGAAACCACAGGACAAACCTTCCTCCCCGCTTGTGATCAATCACCACATCCTTCCAGGTAAACCACATTGCAAATGGGAACTAGAGGTGAGCAATCAGTTGGTGCTTTCTGCAGCTATTTTGATCCCCTACTATAGGTGGGATGAGAACAGACCATTTCTGGTGCAATTTAAACATCCAAAGGGAACTTCTGAGCCAGGATGTGTTACTGGTGCAGGAGAAAGCCGTCCCAGTTAACCAGCATGGGAGACCCCCGCTCTGATTCAGCTGATGGATCACAAAGGGCTTCCTATAAAACTGTGTTAAATGAGATTCCTTCAGAAAAGGGCTATTTTCAGTGCCAGTCTGATTATTTGCCCTCTGTTGTCTTCCATAAAGGATACTGTGAAGTTAATGATCCAGCCATGGAATTTTAAATAGCTGCTTCATGACTAACAACATGTGCTCCGGATCAGCTCGAGCCTGTATTTACATATTTCCCATGATAAGTCAACATATGGTTCTTGTTTATAACGTGGAGTTGCTCTCTTCATGTTATTACCATATTTTTCCCCCTCTTTTCACAATTACAGGGGAAAAACCTTTTCTTATAATTATTGTTAGAAAAAGCACTGTACAAAAAAGCAGCTATTAAGGTAACTAGAAGCCTGCTAATTGCTTTATTTTGATTCCCACTCCATCCTGAGCTGGGAAGTTGTGCAGGGGCACGGGGCTGTGTTCACCAGCACCATTGGATGCACAGGGCCCGTTCTCTCCCCATCACACCACGAGCTGGGGTTTCACAACCCTCCCTGACAGCTTGGCAATGGCACTCTTTGGGAAACTTGCACTAATGGCTTGAATTTCTTCCCTTCTGAATTTGCAGTTTTAAGTGCATAGATAATCTGTACAATTGTTGGGTATTTTTTCCCTCCTCCCCCTCTATTTCCCTCCCTGCATCAAAGCATCAGTTAATGGCTGGATATAAACATCCTAATTGCTCTCATGGCACGGCTGGGATCGCAGGAATTGGCGTTTTCCAATCTCCCATGTTGTTTTCCCAATGCTCCACTCCCCCGACTCCCCTCTAATGATTCAAGTCCCGAGGCTTCAGCTATTTCCTTTGGGAGATTATTCCACATGGAAATGGGCTCTAACCATGAAGAATTTTTTCCTTCAACCCAGTCACAAAGATTATTTCCTTTATTTAATCTTATTACTCCCACTTGAACCAGGCTAAATAATTCCCATCTTCCCTGGGTATTTACACCCCTCTCATACTTGCAGACAGGCACCGTATCCCACCCTTAGTCATCATTTTGCCAAGCTGAACATATGTAACTCTTTTAATCCTTCCTCATAAATCAGTCCAGCCCTTTCATCATTTTTATTGCTCTTCTCTGAATCCCGTCCAATTTGTTGACATTGTTCTACTCTTTAGGTGCTTGGAGGATGGGTGTTCCAGGTGAAATTTCACTGGTCACACGTTACAAGATTCATTAACACAGCTCTCCTCTCCAATCACCTGCATGCAGTGAGCAGGGCTAAGGATTGATGCTGCAACCTCTACTGATAGGAAAAAGGACCCACTGGTATCACTGGAGCTGCTGAACAAGTGATCCTAGGATCAAGTCCCCATAAACCTCAGTTATAACCTGTTTGAGAAGGTTTGGTGCTTGTTTCATCCCCCAGCAGTCATGTGTGACACAACAGCCAGAGGGTGATCCTGTGCACGAGGCTGCATTAGGGGATGGATTTTGCTCAGTTACATTTGACGTTTCAGAGACACCAGGTAAGAATTGGGTCTTGCCCTCTGCAAACCCTCCTAAACCCTTCTGTGGGCAGGTCTGGGCAGTGCAAGTGTGTGCAGGGTCAGCTGCCTCCCATCCCATCCCATCCCATCCCATCCCCCAACAAGTCCTGCACATCTCACACAATGCTGCTGCCACGGAGCCAGCAAGTGCAGACATGCAACCACGTTAGGGTTCCCAGCTTTGAGCAGGGCACTGAGAGATAACCAGTACTGCCATCAAAATCCTCTGTAAACTCAATGCAACAAAGCAAAGCATGCACTCATGTCTGTGCCGCATACAAAGAGCCAAGGGGCTCATCTGTCTAAATCAGGGAGGGCCTGCAGCATTCTGGGGGCAAATAAAAGGAGTGATGAGCCCTGCATGGCTTCAGGGTGAACCAGGGGAGATGCTGGGCTGACACCTGGGTCACTCCAGATTCACACCGGTTTAACAGGCGTTTAGTAGTTAGTCTGTTTGAAGTAGGGGTCTCTTCTGGAAGGAATTATTAGCACAGCTCAAACCCCTCTGAGATCTGTTTAATGTTATCTATGGGTTACTTCTATCCCATTAACAGCGACTTCAGGGTTTGGCAGGGGGTGCTACTGGTGGGACAGGAGCTTCCCTTGGGCAAGGGCTGGCAGCCTGACAGCCTCTGTGTTTTTCCTTTTCCCCAGCCATGCTGCTGGCACCCCTGCCCTCCTCTCCTCTCCTGCTGCTCCCTGGCAGCAGCTCCCAGTGAGGTTAGTTGGGGATGGCATTGTCCCCTTTCCACCCTGCAGACCTCGCAGGTGCCCGCTCCCCAGGCTCAGTCTCATACACGCATCACCTCAGGGCATTTCATGCCCTTCCCCCAGAAAACCACTGCATTTCCTACCATGGGGCAGGAAGGGTTGGTGCAGAGCACCCTCCACCCCAGCGGTGCCCAGGGAGACCTTTGCAGTCAGCACATCCAAATATGAACCCAGCTAAGGCTCCTCTTCCCGAGGGTTGGGGCCATGCTGAAAGGTGATGGTGTCTCTGCGTGAAACTAGGGAACAGGGGAAAATCCATCCACAGCTGGTGGATAAGAGAGACTGCTTTTTTAAAAGGGTCCATGCTGGGCTTGGCACCAAAACCTAATTTGCTGATTAAACCTTTGCAGTGGGCTCAGGCAGAGGGTCTTCATTGGGAACCCCATCCCCTGACAGCCCATCGGGAGGTGTGATCCTGCCTGGATTACAGTCCCGTTGCCTTTCCCTCTCTGATGAGAGCCCACAGCCCAGGCCCCTCACGCTGCAGAGCCCGAAGACACTCTGCTGTAAAGCTGGCTGCCTTCAGTACAAAGTTAATTCTCTTTGGTTCCCAACGATGCCACCATTCATAACAAATAGTCCATGGTAATAAATACCTCAGTGAGATCAAAAGATCCTTAAACAGCCTTAATAAAAAAAAAAAAAATCAGGGAAGTGCAATTTGGTTCTGTTCTTCATCACTTTTCTTCTCTCCCCTTTGCGGAAGGTGTCGGCCACGTAACTTTTACATTTCAAAGATCCCCATCTCATTGTATGGAGAGAAGCAGGCTGAGTGCTTTGTGTTCTCCTTAGTTTTGTCCAGCGGTTGTCCCGCTAACCAGCCTCCTGCCAAGGGAAAGGGATTTCTCCCTTTGCCTGCTGACAGCATTTTCCCTTTGAAAGCGAGAGTTGACTGCTTCTTAATTAGTGCTGTCGTGAGCTGGTCACTAAGGGTTGGGAGTCTCCGAAGGAGCTCAGCTATTCACTCCTGCTCACGGCTGGTGCATCCTGGGGATGCGAATCCAGCACAGCCTCAGCTGCTACTGCCGGCAGCTCCTGGGGATTCTCCTAATGGCCCGATTTAAACCATGAAACACGTCTCAGAAGCCTTGCAAATAAACGCAGCGTACTTTATAAAAAGTGCAGAGATTGATATGTTCTAAAAGAGAGTTTCCTTTCAGACCCCAGGTATCCCGAGGTGCTTTACAAAATAATGGTAGGGGCCTGCCAGCTCGGATTCTGCCATTGCGATTCTGCTCGTGAAGCCACTCGCCCAAATACTGCTCCACCACGCAAAAACAGTCATTACACTCTGAAGAATATATGTCACCTATTTGCAGAGGAACATGTGACATTATTACTATCACCGGTATTTGTATTTATTGCACAAACACCCTGGCCAGGTGGTGCACTGTGGTATATGCTACACACACAGTAGGAAATGATAGGACTGTAAGTGACAGCAGTGTCCTCTCCAGCCCTCTGCTCTGTCACCATCCTGTTTCACCCATAAAGCACAATACAAGCAATTCCAGCAGCCAGCACACCTTTCACAACCAGGCAAGTGGACGTGCCCTAATGCTTCAGAAAATTCCTCCTTTTATTTTTTGTTTTTTCTTAAACAATATTTTATCTTAAAAACATTAGCAGCAAATACAGATGGAGACTTTTTGACCAGACGACGTTGCAGTCAGCATCTCTCCATCTCCCACAGTGCAGATTCCCGTCTGATTGCTGGGCTTACAAACATGCATATTTTCCTTTGTGTGTTGGTTTGAATCCACACAAAATACAGGATAAATTTCCTTTGAAGAAAGTGGGAAAGCAGTATGGCAACAAGCCTAGGTAGGTATTGAGTTACTTTCTGTAATTCATATTTTCTCTAATGAGAGGCTTGCAAGAAAGATACTCCTCTGGTCGCTCTTCAAGTCAGACAAGTAGAACAACAAGAGCACCAGACAGGTACATGTAATCTAGAGGTGGCTTTGAACCAGCTCCCAGGGTAGGAGCACTCCTGAACTTTAAAGGTATTTAGATCCAAATCTGGATCTGCGCTTTGTGGTTGACCATTTATCCCACTCCCCCACCACATTATGTATATATTTATTTTCTTTTCAACAATGACCCAGATCAAAACATGGGATGTTAACAACTTTCGACTTCAAGGCAATTGTTGGCATCTCAGTTTTCTGACTTGCATTTGTAAAAAGAAGAGGACTTACACAAATGTGCTTAGCATATGACTTGCAGCATTTTCCTGAAAATATTACTCCATTTTGCAGATTAGCCCAGCTCAAAACAGTTAGAAAATAAAATACAGGGATACAGTAGGAACACATGTAGTAGTTGTGATTGTGTGATTCCTGTCTCAGAGCGTTTTATCAAATCCTTTTTTCTTTTTCTTTTTTTTTTTTTGTGCAAGGATCAGCACAGCAACTTCCCAACGCTCGAGGCAGGCTCCAGTATGAGACTGGAGGAGAGACAAGGATTCTGAGCAAACGTAGGATTCCCAGGCATTAGGTTGATACCTTCCTGGGAAAATCAGAATTTCAATGAATTCATCAAGAGTTTTTCAGGCCAGGAAGGAGGGTAAGAAAGAGGCAGAGTTCAGGCCAAAGCAGCTCCCCGAATGAGGTCCAATAACCTGCAGATCTATGATGAGAACAATTCTTTTAATCTTTTAATGGCATTTCAAATTTATTACTCCATGGAGTGATTGCAGACACTTTGGATTGGTTCTGCCTGTGTAGCTACACCTGCCTGTGCTGGCCACATCGTGGCTTCCTGCTCCTCGGCTGAATAAGCCTGCAAATATCTCACCTGGAATGTTTCTGTGAATTAAAATAGTTAGTTCCCATGAATTCACCACGGATGCAACTTGGAAGTTTTCCCCTTTTCTGTGGGAAAGGAGTCGGGATTCAGAAGGGTAAGGACAGCCAAGGAGTCAAGGGGTAATTTGTAAACCTGATAATCAGCTCAGAAGAAAGTGTCCAACAAGATTCCATAGCATCACACAGATGCTTTCACAGAGGTTATGTATTACAAGAGTGGACAACGGGATCTCTAAAATCTTTTAGGCCACTTATCTCTTCAATTACATTTTCAATAGGCTTTAAAAATACAAAACCTTTCATTCATTTTCTCCCTCAATGAGAGAAGCACCTATGAAACTACAAGCTAAATTTGGCCCTCGAGCTAAATTTGGTGGCTCTCACCACCTGGAAGGCCTAGGATGTGCTAACAGGGGAAAAAGAATTATTGGAAGAGGAACTTTTCCTTCTTTTGAAGTCAGAATGTATTTGCAGGGGTCTTATGTGATGAGGGGACAGTTTTAAGTAGAGGGGATATGTGTGCAATTTTAACCATGTAAATAGTCCTTTGCAGCCTGGGAATCTTCAGCGTTTTCAAGGCTTTAAGAAGTTGACACGGCAGACTTGTTAAAATCAGTTTAACCACTTGCCAAGAGGTTTAAAGAAAGACGACACCTATTTTGCATGAATAGTAATATTGCTCTGATGAATTTAGTTATACTAATGGGAGAGCTTAAAGAATACGCTCCTGCCCCTGATGGATTTTTTAAGGCAAATAATAAGGTTCTGGAGGGTGTAACCTAAAATAGACATTTCATAAAAGATTCATCCTTGAACAAAAATGTCATGAAAGCATGAAATGAAATACAGACGACAATCAGAATTCCTCTTGAAGTGCTTTGTAGTAATTATTTTTTTAAATCCTCACAAAAGACTCCTTTCAATTGCAGAATAGCAAGTGAGGTCTGTGTGGTTCAAGGCCAAATAATTTCTGCAATGGAAAAAACAGCTTCAGTTCTTCAGTTCTGATGTAAGGTATTTTAAATGGGCATAAGCTTCATCTATTGCTTTCTTTTTCCCAGCTTCTGTGGGACATGAATTGCCCACAGATAAATCCCTGCTCTGCAAAGTGATGACCGACATCATTTTCAGCTCTAATGTTCCTGATTCCACCGTGACACTGAGCTTTCACATAAGGATCAGGGGGCTGGTGGCACCATGTATGGAGCTGAAGATCCCTCTTTGCCAGTTCCCAGCTGGTCCAGTCATGCTGGTGGATGGATCCTGCTCCTGGGTAACTTAGAGTAGACCCCATAGACCCCACAATCAGCTCTTTGCTCTTCCAGCACATTGTTGGAGGGTGAGGGGGCTGTGGAGCAGGGAAGGTGCTCCACTTCCAGCCCTTGTGTTCCTTGTTGCTGCAAGGAGGTGGTGAAAGCATCATCTCCCTGGCTCTGGAGAGGGAGGTCATGGAGAGAAAGATGGGACCAGCACAGATACATAAGAACCATGCACAGACAGCTGGATATGATGGTTGCTATCAGATGAGCATCTAATGACAGCACTACTGATACCAACACTATATATCACTTTAAATAATCATCATTGTGTTAAGCACATCACCACTATGCAGTGCCAGATCTGCTCTAGATGTAGATACTTTCCTATGATGGATTTGCACCTTTTAAGTCATTTGAATCATAAATATGGTCTGGAAAGCACCAGCAACTGGAGAACCAGCCAGGATTTGTCCCCTGTCAAACCAATACTGCTGATCCATAACACTCTGAGGCAGTTACACATCACATTCCTATGTCAGGTCTTGGTGGTGGCTCAAGTGGAAGCTGATGGGAGTGATACATGTATGAGGTAACCCCCCAAGAGTGCCAAAAACCCCAAGTGCCAGCTGAGCCTACTGCACTTCCCCTTGGAAACAGGCCCGTTCTTGTCTGTTTGGGGCTTTTTGTAGCGATGCCCAAGAAGCAGTCAGTAGCCCGCTGGCACGTTGGCGAGCGCTCACCAGTGCCTTGACATGCAGGGTCCTGCTCAGCAGGGAACGACACAGACGGGCAGAGTGAGCCAGGCTTGGCTGCCAACATCTCCCACCCATCCCTCCCCACCACCCAGGGCTATTTCATGCTGTCTAAGCCAACCTGCCTTTCATCTCTTTTGCCTTCTTGTATAGGAAAAGGCATTTCCCGAGCTGCCCAAGCCAGCTTTGCTCCAGCAGCGGGTGCTGGATGAGACCTCTGCACCTCGGGGAGCTGGCATGGACCTCAGGTGCAATCACGATTTCCCAGCTCCTCAGCAGGGAAGAGCCACTTGTGCATCCACAACACAACCAGTTCCCATCCCGGAACACACCAGTGCCTCTGCTAGGCACCAAGACTGTTCCCCTTCATTTGGGGGGGGTCACTCAGTGTTGCAGGATCAGTCCCCAAGGAGAAGAGGAATGGGCAGGGCAAGACAAAGGGTTGATGCTGCTTATTATACATACAAATGTTGGTGTTTTTTAATGTATGCAGCTTCACTCCAAGAGTACCCTGTGCCTGCATCGCCCGGAGGAGCCAGATTTACTCCCCAGCACCCCTGAAATGAGGGTGACAGGGGCTTCATTCTTCACTCAAACAATAGCGACTTGTTCCCAGCTCAATACCAGACTGGTAAAACTCCGAATTTTCAAGTGTGTTTGAGTTGGGGCTTAGCTAAACAAAACTCATTTTGAGTCAGGCTGAGGGATTCTCCCAGGCTGTACATCCCTATGGCCCCAGCTCGGACCTGCTCCCCGCTGGCCTTTCCCCTCTCTCCTCGTGTTTATGCTATTTGCCCCTTTGGCAATTCTAATTTTTCACTGAAAATCCTCCTGGTCCTTCTTAAACCTAGGGCTGACCCACGTTTAAGACTGCAGCGTTTGAAGCAGAACCTATTCTTCACCAGAAGATTTTAATTTTAAGCTAACGGCTGCGCTTTGTTTCCAAATGCTTTATTTAAAATTGTTTCAATGTGCAGCTTTCCGAAAAAATTATTTTCCCTTTTCTGAGGCTTTTCTGGCTTTGGATTTTTCCCCCTCTTGATTTTTAGGAGTTCTCTTTCTTCTTTCCCAAGGAAATATTACACCTCCCCAAACCAGATCTCCTGCCTCTGGACTTTCCCGCAGATGTGTAACCTCCCTGTGCCTCAGTTTACATAGGTGTAAAAACCCAGGGAGCATCATTTCCCTGCCTCAGAGAAGCACAGTGAAACTTAATTAAACTAACTAATGCCTACAAAGGGATCCTGTATCCTCAGGTGGACAATCTATATGGAAAATGTACTTCTAAGAGAGCGCTATAAGCACTTCAAGATGAAGCTCTAACAACAGGAGATCACAGGGACTTGGCTGTGCTCCTCCTCCTCCCGCAGCAGCACGGCCTCTGCATCTGTTTCCCCCGAGGGACTCGTTCGGAGCCTGCGGAGGGAGAGCACGGAGGGGAGCCAGGCACCCTCTCCCACCCCAGGGGTGCTCTCTGGCAGGGGACATGGGACCCAGCAGTGGTGGCAGCTCCTGCGTGCATGGACATCTGTGCTTGGCTTCGGTGGAGCTCAGGGCTGAGGCTGGAGGGTACGAACAGCTCGAGCACCAGATGCCAGGTCTCCCCTTCCTTCAAAAACCTCAGGAATGAATGAAACGCAGCACTCCTGTGATGTGACACCAAGAGAAGTGCCTACGATCAAGAAGGAGCAAGAACCAGCGCCAGCAGCAAGGTGCTCAGCCTGGGTTTAAGGCAGCTCAGTCCTGAGGGGTGAGGGAACCTGGAGATGGAGCAAATCCTGGAGAGGGACCAGGTACCATGCTGGAGGCTGAACTCCACCAGCCTCTGGGGAGGAAGAGGTGACCCAACCTGCTGCTGCAGGTACCAGCCCTGCCTGGGGGCTGTGCTGCAAATGTCTTTTACAAGCAATCGGGTATACCAGGGGCCACCACACCACCCCTGGCCCTGGGGAAGAGCGGCTGTGCCTCCTCCGGCACCTCGGTGTGCACCGAGCAGCACGGTGGGGACAGGCTGAGGCAGAAGAAGCCAGGGTGCAGCATGGGGCTGCACACACACACATGCTGTGGGGTTTTAAGGGTTTGCTCCTTCCCTTGCAATGGGTTTTCAGGGAAGCCTGTTGTGCCATGCTCCTTGGCACTCTGATCTGTTGGGTACAGCTGCCCTCCTCCTCCTGATACACCAGGTAACCCTCCCCAGGGGCAGGTAACTATGTTAATATGTATGAACACAACTCATAGATAAAAGAAAAGGTACATTTTTTGAGAGACAGCAACATACTTGCCACTCTCTAAGCAAACCTGTGCTACCTACATGAGATACACCAGCCCAAGCCTCTTTGCAAGTATAAGTAAATGCATATTTCATTACAATGACATTCCAGCCACCTATGACAAAAATAATTAATGACTATTTAATGGCCTCAACGGTTGGGGTTTTTTAAGTATACTTAAAATAAATGATGAATACTTAACTTAAAATGAATAGATTAAATCTTATTCCCAGTGACAAGGGGAAGCTATAGATTATTTTGAGCTGGAACAAATAGATATTATATATCATTCACTGTTATGTATTTGTCTAAGTCAGTAATTTCTGAATAACCAAAACAACCTTAACAAGCGCTGTGTTTCACCTCAGTGCTGTTCTACATTCCCCAGGCAGAAGAAAACACTATTTTTGGTTAAAAATAGTTTCACAAGATGCTGATGGAGAAGGAAGCTAAAGCAACCCCAGGTGGCAGGAGCTGTCTGTGGCCACCACCATGCAGCAACCATCAGCATCCACCGGTACCTCCAGTAACCTCACCACTGAACAGATGGATCCACGGCAAGAGTGACTGTGATGCCATAGGATGAAAAATGTTGTTACAGATGCAAAAGACCATATTTACAGTTAGATGGGAATATTGCACGTACTACATCTAATATTGCATTCATCCCCCTCACTGGCTTTTTAGGAGAAGCACCAACGAGAGTTTACCCACGTTCCCTGGACACCAGTGTTTTCTTTCTTAATTTCTCAGCCCATCTCATGTGATTTAAGCAAGATCTGGGCCAGCTGTATGGAAGAGTTTGGGAAATCCCTGCATCTCTGAGCCAGGTGAGCATGTCCTGGAGATGGAGGATCACAGGTAATTGGGAATATCTGAGGTGTGCTGGTTATTGTTACGTGCTGCAGGTTTATTGCTGAGCATTGCTACGATATTTCTGAAGTGGTTTGCAATCCTGTGCTAGACTGACACATTCTGAGAAGTCATAAACAAATCATCTTTTCAAGTGGAATTTGAAGCTGTTTGGCAGCATTGTGTACTCTAACAGCCCAATCACTTCTAAGGCAAAAAAGTTAAAAGTTCAAGTCCTGCAAGTGCATTTACTACTCCATTACTACCTTTAGCAGCAGTGTTACTCAGCTGGGGAACAGGTCTGGATCCCACCTCACCACCAGTACCTCATCCATCCAGCCTTTTCAGAGGCTCTGGTTTTAAACTAGGCTGTATCTCTCCTGACTGGCTCTATTTGGGAAGGACATTACTTTCCTGAAGGCTCCAAACACCTTCTACATTTCAACCTCCATTTGCAAAGTGAACTTGTGCATTTTCCCTGCCGGGGATGAGCTGTGCTCTCTGAACACATCCTCACATCTCCCTATGGATTTTCACCCTGCCTTCTCTTTCAATGTATATTTTCCTCAGTTTACTGCTCTGTCCTCAATTCCACTCTTCTCTTCAGTTCCTACTGAGCAGGATGAAGACCTGGTCATGCTTTGCTAATTTTTAGCCAGCTCTAAAACTGGACATAAGAAACACTGACATGGGCTCAAGCACCATTGGGCAATCTCAGCTCCAAATACAAGATGAGTCTCATTGGAAAGTTAAAGCTAGCAAGAAGCTCCTAAAGGCATTTAAAAAGTAAAATGCAAACTTCAAACAGTCACCATGGGGATAAAATTTTCAAGTGACAGTTTAAACTGCCAAATGCTAACATATGATACTATTTATTGCCTTCCATTGGCCACCTTTGGCACATCACCCATCACGCTAATGGTTGTCCTGTTATTAACCATGGATTTCATGGTCATTAACTCGAGTTCAGCAAGTCACCGGTGACTTTATTAGGCATGACTTTGATAATCACCATTTTAATTGCACAAGCTGTCCTCTATGCCCACCCTGAACACAAGCTATTTTTAAGTTGAAGCAACGTTTTCCCTTCTAGTGGGCAGCTCAGCATGCCATCACATGGGGCACTTTGCCAGCAAAGGAAACTCAATGAAGTAATGCTTACCCATTTCTGGGCTGCCTTGAGGTACAAGCTGCATCTGATAAGTGACTCAGCAGAAGTGAGACCACAAGAACCACCTTCTGCTCAAGGTTTTGATAAAAAGACAAACAGAGGAAGGAGGAGAGATGGGGCTCAGTCAACAGACTGGATCAGGCTCATGGCCATCAAGTCCAACAGCAAGTCACCAACAACGAACAAACTCATCTGCTTCAAAAAAATACAGATAATGTCTTTTACAAGCAATCGGGTGGCAAGTGGCTGTGCATACCTTGCAGAGAGCACAAGCAAGTCACACCAGGACCAACCCCCATATTGGCATTGCTAAAGCACAAACTCTCCTGCTGCAAACCCCTCCCTCCTCACACCATTACAGACCCCCCAGGCCGTTGTGTCCAAGATGGGGAAATCAACCCTCTCACCTGGGTCAGACAGGACAGAAGTAGTTTTATTCCCTGTTTTCCTTGAAAGGGAGAACCAACAGTGAAGTGAGAGCTATGCTAGTTATGCACTTGGCTGTCAGCGTTGGAGCTGGCCTGTGCCTCAAGTGCAAAGCATCATCTCCCTGGGCATTATCATCATTAATGGAGCACGACAGTTCTTATCACACAGCCTCTCAGGGTAAGAGGTTCCCTCCCCATCACCCGATCAGCTCCTCACCGACCCTTACAGAGCTGGATTTCCAGGGAAAGACACCCCACAGCACTCTGCCCTCATTCTTCATCTGCAGAGGAGATGGTCCAAATTGGTTTGGGTATCAAAGTTACAAAACAAACAAAAAACAACCCTCAAACCCCAAATTTAAATAAACTAACCAAACAAAACATCCCCCAAACTAAACAGACAAGTAATAGTTCTGAAAGTTCAGATTTTTCCTACTACACTGTGACCAACGTGGAAAATTATTTTTGTGAAACTTCAAATTTTGAAATGTAAGAAAAAGTGGATAAATACCCACCAAACTGGATTCCACACCAAACTGGGCTGTATGACCGGCACGGACAAATTAATTTCTGCATGAACTGCGTTAAAGCACATTCACATCCTCAGGGCATGCAAACCCGAGGTTACCACGCTGCAGCTGACACAAGCCCTGATATAATCCTCAGCTCTTGTAAAAAAAAAAAAAATAAAAACATCTCCCAACAGCTACAGCACAGCCTTCCCAGGTCAAAGGATCTTTCCACAGGCACAGGAAGTCTTCATGGATATACTACAGGACCGCAGCCTTAGATCTTCTGTGCAATCACAGATGTATCACTTCTACATTTTATATAGACCCTTCCTGATAACTTTTATTGCACAGTTTAAGGACATCATATAACATGTGATAAATAATCGTGCTCGCTCTGTGCACATGAATGGCTTTAACTTGCAGCTTATACTTAGTAATGAATGTCAGAGTATGTGTTAATATAAAATTAAATCACTGTAGCGTGGTGTCAGGATACATACTTCTGTAACCTAATGCTGTTAAGTTTTCATGTCATGTGAACTGTAATATACAGTAGCAATGAACAGACATTCCTGTTCCCATTGGATTGTACAGATGTTTTGTGCTCCCAGAGAATATTCTGAAGAGAGACATACGCTCTTAGTATGTATCTATTATAACATTATTAGCCACACTCCTAATTAATCCTTAGGAATTCCAGGCATTTTTCATTTCATTCTTAGCAAAGGAAAGGAAAAAAAAAAGGTGCCTTAACAACTATTTGCGTCGTAGAGTTCATAAATGAGCCCATCACCCTATACCAGAACTGCTATAATTTTATTGGAATGAAAACCATTCTCTTTGATCTCCTCCAGTTCTTAAATCCAGCAGTTGTGTATTCAAACATCAATGGAAATGTGGTTTCAAGCTTCCTCTTTCATTATCTTTCTCAAAGATAAAAAAGAGCAAAAGAAAAAAAAGTTCTGAGCTTCAGAGATGAGGCAATATTTTTACAGTAATTTCTTTATCTGATTTCATCCTGTTTACAGAAGCTGCTGTTCGGAAGATTCCCCCCCCACCCCCCCATTTTTGAGATGGCTTTTCTTTAAATAAACGTATATTAAAAAATAGAACAGACAACAGAGTTGGCTTCCTGCTCGCTCCTTATTGTAAAGGAGATAAGGCTGCTAAATGCTCTGCTATCTGACTTTGGTTCAGTGCGTGACCTACATGGATCAAGATGGAGATTTAATGATTAAACTTAACTCCTTTATCTTCAGCAAAGGGGAGGAGGAAAGAGTACCCAAACAAACTACTTATGTTCTGGCATGATAGAATTACAGTTCAACACAATAATTAACTATCTGACACATTCCTGCGAGGCTGCAGATGTCATTAATGGCTCCGAGGTGCCCCCTCTCTGTTGTTATAACCCAGAGCTCTTCTCGGCAGCCAAAACAAGCACGTACTCTACAGAGGATCACAGTTGGCAAAAGGCTTCTCATCCCTCCTCATCTGATTCATACACACCACAGGTGTGTTTCATGGCTCATATACCACTGATAGACAAATTTAGGAGCAAATTCTATTAAAACAAAACAGGTCCTTGATCTACCAAACCCACACATTTTAATCTCTTCCATCCAAGGCCTTGGAGTCCATCTCCCTGCGAGCTCCTTTGCAGTCCCAGAAACATATCTTGATCTCTCATGCCCTGATATCACAGTCTGTTTTGCTGACTGTTACACATCCAGTGACTCTGAACAAACTAGGAGAAGACATAGCCCTCTAGGTGGTTCCCAGCCTGCTCCTCCTGCTCCCTATCAAGACTACTGCAAGTAGATCCTAAAAATCTTGAATTAATTTGCTACCATACAAACTTCAAAAGGTCTGGCACTTTACTTTCAATGGGTTGTAAAAACCACACATACTTATGTATGCAACTCTTTTGGAAAAAAAATAATCCAATGCACCCCAAAAACCCAAGCAAACTCAGAGTCCACCTGGGTTCACCATGGGCCTCCTGAGTTTTGTAAGCATACAAATCAAACTGTGGACACTAACAGTGGTTTTTACTTTTTGCATGAAAGCCACATGACATGCAGCAAGTTTAATGAAGTTTGTTCTTAGCATTATTTCAAACCTCCAGGGCTGCTGTCACCCACACGGATCAAAACAGCAGGATTTATTTGCATCACCTCCCACTGGAAACAAAAAGCAGCAGCCATGAGCCTCAGCAGCATCCAGAGAAGCAACAAGCTCCCTGTACCTCCAGTACCAAAAAGATGAGGTTTACATCAAGAGCAGAACTCATTCTCCAACTCAGAACACCAAAGCTCATTAAAAGAGAGAACAAATTTAGGCTCTTACCTTCCAAAAATCCCTGCAGAGCTGCAAGCCCAGCTATTTCAGGTGCCAGGGGAGTTTCCCTGCTGGCATCCCAGGGCAGCCCCAGCCACACTCCCTCCCTGCCCAGCTGGGAGCATTTCCCTCCATTAACACAACCACATGGAGCTGAGAGCAGCATTTCTGCCTCCTCCTCCTCCCCAGGTGTTAGCATAAGGGCCTCGCTGCCCCCGGTCAGAACGGGCTGATCAGTATTAAAAGGTTCATAGGAGAACTGGTTTTGCCTCTGCCACCTCCTCTGTGCTGCAGTGGGCTGGGAAGAGCAGTTGTCTTTGTGCTATGCTGCAGGGTGGCTCTTCCATTCACTAATAAGCAGCTTGGAGGAAGACCAAAGTCAATTTTATCACTTCCCAGAGCCCTTTTCTCCCATCTTCAATGGCTTTCCCATGTTCCCTGCCTCCCTTTGACCATGTAATAGTATAACATCCCAAAAGTTTGACTGGAAAACCTAAAGCCAGCTTAATCCTATAGACCATTCCTGGCTAAAAGTGCTGGAAGAAAGCAGCCTGCAAGCACGATGCTCACCCCTCATCAGGGGAGAGGAATTTCATCCTGGAATGCCATGAATGTTGTCATGGCCAGAAACTGAACTGCTTCCAGAAGATGCTCTTTAGTACAAGGGCAGATGCTGCAGCAGCAGCTTTCAGGCAGCTCTTCAGTTACGTTGTGCTGGCCCCTGTCTTGTCTGGTGTTAGATCATTGTCCTGTTAGCTCTGGAATGTTTGTAGCTTTAGACTCCTATGGGCAACCACCACAGCCTGACATTTTAGTGCTAAGGAATCATTTAGCTAGTGATGGGAAGCCAGATTTTGATATAAAAAATAAAAGAGGGGACAACTCTCACTGATTAGCCATGTTGCTCCCACAGCTTTCTAAAGAAGTGTGGGAAGAAGATGGGATTTGGGGGGAAGGCCTGGATGGAGAGCTGCTGTAATGAGCTAAAGCTGTCTTGGACCAAGGGGTGGGAAGTTAAGAGCATGTCCAAGTCAGACTTCAGAGACTGGTTCCAGAGTTGTGTATGGAGTAGCCAACATGAACTTCCCTGGTATCTGGGGACGTCTGGTCTCAAAGCTGATTCAGTTTCTAAATTTTGTTCTACAGCTTCTTGAAAATGAGGCATTTGGCAGGGGAGAGCCAGAAGAAGGTAGATTTTTCCAGCCCTGTGGAAAGAAAAATCAGGAATACTTCCATGCTGCCACATGAACCATGTTTCTTGTCACACTGATAAATTGGGGACATTGCATGAAATAAAATGGAAAACACACGGCATGTAACTCCGGGAGGGGGTGGGTTTACTTTGCAGGACTTGCATCAACATTTTCTTTGGCTCCAATCCAGGCAGATCAGCACCCCTTTGAGTCACTTAAACAAACCCAACTTTGAAAGGAAAACTCTGTCAGACCCGAGTCTCACCCAGCTCCACGTTCACACCAGGGTAATGGTAAGTCACACACGAGGTGGTTGCAAGGACCACAAATCTTCTCTGAAGGTCTCTAGCTCCTTGCATACGCATGAAAAAATTCCTAGCAGTCTTCACGTGGTTTTTAAGCCTTGTGATGAAGATTCAACACAACCCCATACAATCTAATGCCAAGCTTTCTGGGCAGGGTTGTAATGGAGCAGTGAAGCTCAGCTCCACCTTCAATTCTTTGCTAAGTTTAAAGGAGATGGTCAGATCGTGGATTTTATTCTAGAAGAAGGTGTAGGGGGATCTAATGTTGGGTCCAGATGTGGCCCCGTTTGCCTGATGCTGGACAGCCAAGGGATGATCTAGGGCTTGAGTTCAGACTCACCACTGACAGAAGTTTCAGTGCATGGGTAATACACAACCTGGTGCTTATTAAAACACAGCCATAGGTTTGTTCCAGCAGATAGCTATGATTTGTCTGTTTTATGGCAAGGTTTCCGAGTCTAGAGCAAACTTTTTGCTCTGTAAAGTTCAGAGCAAGCTGCTGGCTCACACTAATAACAATATTTGGGGCCTTGTGCTGATTTTATTTAGAACTTTTTTGCAATTAACCTTGGCCCTAGAAGTTTTTTTCCTTTTGATGAAGTTATTTTCATATGGTGCAAGACGAAAGGGGGCTGTGACAGCTATGCATATGTATTATAATCATACTTGAGCCATTTTTGTTCTTCATCTGTTCAGTGTCATCTGTGCTGCCAAAGTAGCTAAGCTCCTTCAGGGTGAAACTGCGTAATGGGAACTGACTTTCCTGATTTACTGTCTGTGTGCAGCTATGTGAGTGAGGCACTGCTGGATCGGCCGGAGCTCTTCTATCCTTATTACTCAATTACCGTTCCTTTTACAGCTGAATGTTAACCTTAGGATAACCACAAGCTGTTGTCAGTTGTTGCACGTGTACAACAGTCTCTGTAGCTGTTTAGGTAGAATTAAATTAGAACTTGTTTCTGAATTAAAATCCAGATTTGTGTTTACCCAGCACTTTGGGAGAGCTATGAGGCCAGAAGCAAGAAGGTTTAATCTGGTAAGTAATTGAGATGAGGAAGAGTTTGCATGGGGTCAGGTCCTTCCTCGCTGCTGGACTCAGACCCTTTCCTGGGACATGGAGACAGAGTCCTCTCTTGTACCACAGCTGCACCACCTCAAAGTTCTCAACTCCAGATCCCTTTCACGCATATGGGATCAAGCTGTGAATGCAGAGTTAACTCCAGCCTCCTGGAAAAGATGCATGGGAGGGAGAGTTTGCATCATGTGTTCTGCTTTAGACTTCTTTGCTTGTCAATGAATAAGCAAATGTAAGAGTCTGCCTCCAGAAATGCCTACACCCCAAAGTCACAAGTGATGGACAACAAGAGGCTGGAGTTACAGAATGCTGGTGTCTTGTGACAGATGAGTCTCCTCTTGTCCTGCTTCATGAAGCCATCCAGAAAGTTGCTTCAACCCGAAGCTGCTTGGGGAAAAAAGGTTCAAGGGGGGGCAGGAGGGTGGAGGAAGTTTAATTTTGTCCCCTGACCTCTGTGACAATTCAGCATTCGCCCCTGTCGACACCATGAGCTCCTTTCTCATCACCTCTGCATTCCCCTCTGCCTCCTTTGCTGTTAAGGGGACATTGACAATATGATGTCATACTTCAAAAACATGTCACAAAAATTCATTTCTTAGGTCTTTTTCATTTTCCTTCATGTTCCCGGAGTACAAGCAGATATTTAATGACTTAGAACTGTAATTGAAGCAATTACTTTAACACAGAGGTAAATGCAGGTTCTAACACCCTCCCAGAGAGGCTCTTATTGCATTTGCTTAATGCTTTTAATTACAGTTGTTAATGTGACAGATTGATAAGACTTTTGACAGCTTCTGTTTAGATTGGGATGTTCTGGTACTCAGCAGATGCTCCAAAGATGCTTGGAAGAAGCAGCCTGAACAGGAAACTGTTACTGAGTCAAAACCATATCCCAGGGCATTGCATCAAATTAAAATTATTTTTTTCTTCTCTTTTCAATGGGGAGTTTTTACTCCTTCACCTCCCAGTGTGAATGTGGATGTATGAGCAATGAACGGCAATGGGAAAGGAAATGCAGAGAAACCACACAACGATTTACTGGGGCTTTAGCAAAATATTATCATTCTTAATGTTTGTCGGCATGTGGCAATTTTCTTTGAACCAGGGATAGTTTAAATTCCTTCTTGCTTTGAAGACTTAATTTTCTCCCATAAAGATTATGGAGACTGTCTTGGATAATTTTAGGACTTAGGCACACTATTTGCTGAGCTCAGGCATGTTTTGCACCATGTATATTTTATTTTCCACCTGCCAGCTAGTGTCCGCATTTTCCCAAAGTCTAGAGGTCATGGACAAATCCCGAGCAAAGCCATTTGCTATGGCCCACACCCTGCGTTGGACATGCAGAGCCTGAGCACCCAGCACACACAGCTCAACAGCACTTGTTAAATAACATTTCCAGGCACGGTGAAAGTCCCAACCTTGCACACAGTGACACCGGCAAGTAACTTTGCAGAGGGCCATGTGCCAGACACATGCATGCATGACAAGGTGTCTGTCATAGAATCATTAGAATCATAGAATCATTATGGTTGGAAGGGACCTCCAGGGTCATCAAGTCCAACCTTTATCCCATCATATTCCTAACCATTAGACCATTAGACCATTAGTCTCTCCTGCTGATGATACAGAACGCCTCCAAGCTCAGTGAGTTGAGGTCGGTAGGAAAGCAAGGGATGAACCCTGAGAAGTGTCTCAGTTACTTTGAATCCAGCTGGGCCAAGACTTGGCCCACTCTCTGGTTTGGCCAATGTAGAATGGACAAGAAACCTTTGGAGATGACATGAGAAATCACCATGCCCCAGCCCTAGGGACTGTTACTAAGTAGAAGATGAGGTGTGAGGATGAGGTGTGAAGAAAGCGTGTCAGTGTAAAATATATGGCTCTTTGGTTAGGAGGGGAACACACTGAAAAGGACTAATAGATGAAACCTGAGGCAGACAAATTAAAAATAAAGCCTGTAGACATGGCAGTCATTGTAGAGTACTTCTGAGTGACTGTTGTGCCTATGTTTGTGTCTGCAGATGGTTAAGTAGAAAGAGATTGTTGTCTTTACTCATACACATTCCCTCGCCCTGAGTTAACTTCCTTGGGCAGAAGAGTGCCCAGAAATAAACTGTCATAACCACCGAGTTGAACTGCCAAGGGGTGGTGAAGTGCCAGCCTTCAATGTCTTCAATCAAGACCATTTTTCTTCTTTGAAGATATACGTTTGCCAAGCACAAGTTGTACCTCTGTCAGACAGCAGTTACTGGACTTGACATGGATGAAATCTAATGGCCCATGAAATAAAGGTCAGCAGAAAAAAAGATTATTGACTGGTTTCTTCTGGCTTCTAGTAGATGAATCTGCTAAAGGTTGGACATTCGTACCCACCGTCATGGTGTTCTTCATGGTATCCTTTGATAATGGGATTAGGTGGTACCAATATTAGTTCAAAAAAGCTGCTAAAAAGTCTCTGACATTTGGTCATTACCAGCCTTCAGTCGCTATTGATTGGTGTCTGCACCGGAGCCCGGTAATCCAGTGCAGGGAGGGACCCGCGGCGCCTGCAGATACGTTGAAGATCGATACGGAGCCTGGTCGAGGGGCTGCTGCTTGGCACTGCTTTCACCGGGGCTTGTGATGGGAGTCTAATTTCAATAAGCTAGTCCTGGATTTTGATTTTTGGCAGATTATTCTGCCAAGCAGTTTGGCATCATTCTCACTTCTCAAAACAGCAATCACCATTTCCTGAAGCATTTACTATCAGAAGCGACTGCCCTGCATAGAGCAGCTTTCTGAAACAGGAATATTTCATGGGACTGGTTTTGGGGAGATTACTTACGGTTGAGTTTTCATGGTCAATAAGTAGATTTTTGTGACTATCAGCATTTCTTTGTTAATTTAAAATTTATTTGAAAAGTAAAAGAAACAAACTGAGGCTGTACGGGTATAACCAAGGTCTTGCACTCTTACAAATACCATGATAAAAGTATATTGGTTTATAAGAATACTTTGAAATATTTAAGAAAGCATCAGCAGGAAATATATACACATGTATATGTATAAAACTAGCATTTTGTGAAGTGTGTGGGAAGGAGAACATTTGGGAGTCAGCACATTTCTTACCAACCACATTAAGTGCACCCAAGGGTGAATTTTTTATTTATTTGGGTTTTTCTTTAGAACTACCCCCTGTGGTGCTTCGGATTTCTGGACATGAAAACTTACATCAAGCTTTACAGTCAGACATGGCTGGGGTAGGGCTGGTCCTAAAGAGCTCAGGTCTCTCCTCGAAACAGTCAGACCTGCCTGGACCTGGTGGCTGGGACAGAGGTTTCCTGCTGCTTCCAGGAGCCATCCCACTGTACCTCCCCCATGGTCCACTCCCAGCGAGAGATATTTATGTCTGAATTTTCAAGGCAAGAGTTCATATTTAATGGCAAGTATCATCTTTGTGTGAAAATCAGTTTGAAACATCCCTGGGCTGGAGTGGCATAGGAAGCTTTGACAAAGTATTTGAACTATGTTGAGTTCCTTGGATACATCAGTCTTGACAGAAACGTAACAAATTTGATAAATCTCTTCCTTGGAGAAATTTCTAAGCTTCCTATTTGCTCCACAAACAGAATAATTAATTAACCAGGAGTGCGGAGAACTGCACTGGCACCCCAAACAAGCACTCTCCCTTGCCAGGAGAAGGTAGCTTCTCTCAGTCTTTCTCATTCAGATTATTCCACTTTCAGAAATCATCGAATAGTCATTTTTTCAGGAACTTGAATCAGATCTGGCCTGAAAGGGCCATCAAGGAACCAGTCACCAAAGAGATGTGCAGGTTTTATCTGAAGGTAGGACAATCAAATTGCAATTTTCTCTCCTCTCTTGGTTGTGTATCGATGGTGCCAGCGGAGCTACTCCTGGTGGCCATGGTAGAAAAGTGTCACGAAAAAAGCCGGTCTGACTTCTTCTGCCTGGCCTCGGCACCAAGCCAAGCTCCAGCTACTATTTTTTTTCCCTCTGTCTCACTTCCAGGGTACTTTGCCTCCACATGAACTAGTCAATGGCCTGGCCTTGTCTTGGTCAGGTGTGTCTCCACCCATTTGGGATGGGGAGCTCTGCTTGGGCATTGCGGTCCACCCAAAGCTTGCAGAAGTGACCCTGAGATCTTCCTGACCTGTGCTGCATTTGCTCATTTCTTTCTCAGCTCTCTTTCTGTTGCTTTTCAAATTAAGGTACACAGGAAACCAGAGCAGTTTCTGATCTCTCCTCCACCTAAAAAATTAGAACATCAAAACCAGTTTTACCAGCAATAAACGAAGCTACTTTGAAAAGTGAGGCAAAGGGATCTATCTGGAGTCAGTAAGACATTGTTAGGATCTCTTTGATCGGGAGCCTTAAATGAAAATTATCAAATGGCGCTTTAAAACATACACCCTTTTGTTTGATTAGCCTGCTGCAGATAACCTTTATTAAACCTGATCTAAAATTACAGCCATGCACTGGTGGTTCTTTGATGCCTTGGCTGTTTCATTTCCTGTTTATACTATGATACACGTTGCACTAGGAGATAAAGCACTTCTGAAGGATATTAAGACATGAAAGTCCCTTGGCTATTTGCTGGCACTGTTTTGATGTTTTCTTGCTCTCTAGAAATTAGCATATCCTTTTCAAAGACTGCCTCTGATGAGAGTAATCCTTTGCCATGATGTATTTGCTAAAAGTCATAAATGATAGTATATTGTGTAAAGAAATGACACATAAAAGGGACGATGCTAGATTATTGATAATGAGGCAACTTGTGCAACTCTGCTTTTGGCTTTCATAAAACAGATTTTTGACACCATAAATACATTGAGCTTATATTAATGAGGATTTAATACTTCTGAGATTTTAGAAACTTGCTTAGAACAACTTTTCAAAAGAAGGGTTTTTTGGGAAGTCTAATGTTTTCACTAATTTTGATAAGATAGTCTGTTAAGCACGTTTTGCTGCCTTCATAATGAGGAATGATGGAAAGGTTTAGAGCATGGCTTTGCCAGAATTAAACTGTGCTGGAATATTTATTTTATTAATTTGTATAGCATCTATTGCCATAGAAATGAGGTGGTTTAATTATAGAAATTTGCAACAAAATGTTACCTTTCAGAAAAAAAGAACTTTGATACACATAAAAGCAAAACATAAGGATCTGGTACCTGAAGGTGTAAATAAGTATTGCTCCACTGGCGCTTTGAAGTGACAGTGATTTACATCACCAAAAGATCTGCCTCCTGTTGCCACTAACAAATGACCTGAGCATTTTCACAGAAGAGAAAGCCATGCCTGGATGACCTAGAAAATAAGGACCAGGGTGCTGGGATGATAGTGGGATGAGGAGGAGGAACAAGGGCTTGGGGATCTTCACCAGTCTCTTTTCAAAGGTACTTTTCCAGGACCTTTCTAAGTGCTTTGAATGGCATGGTCTAAGTTAGACTGTAAAATTCTTCTAACTATATGAAAATCATCATAATTGTTACTGAATTTTGTTTGCACAAAGACTCTTCCATCACTCACACTGGTTGGACATGTGGTAGCACAAGAAGATCTGGACTCAAATGGAGGTGGCTTGGGCCAGGTGTGGTAGCTCTGTGCAGTGCAGTGACTTTGGTGGAGTATGGCAAAGATTCACACTTTGCTTTACCTAAAGTGCTTTCTGTAGGCAGATGCAGAGAGCAGAAGTTTGGATTTTTCAAACTGGGTGACCTGGCTTACATACCTGAGGCTGTGTGTAGCACACCTGAGGATGAGGATTTTGGTACCTAAATTAGTAAGCAGAATTTGCAGACTCTGAATACCTGAACTCACCCTTCTAAAAATCCAGCCCCCTATCTATAGCCTTTATGTTGAGCTGATGCCTCACCTTAGATATCCCAGGATGACAATCCTGCCCTCGGGAACTGAAGATCTCATCTGATATCCGCTGAAATCAATGGAGCAATTGACTGTGGGTGCCTGCTCCAAGAAGCCCTGAAGGGAATGAAGGTGACAGCCAGCCTGGCAATGTGGAGGTATGGCTCTGCTGCTACCAGTACCTTTCCAGTAGGCACGAGCACAGACCATTTAGAGTTGCAACCATGCTAATCAACACAGGGCACTCTTCTTCATCTCTGTGCATCTCACTAGCTTGGGGCAGGGGCTGGGCTTTTATTAGTTCAGGTAGACTGCAGGGGGGGATGAGGGGAAGGGAGGAAGGAGCAATTGGAAAGGCAGAGACAAATTATACCTCCAGTGATGAAAGCCACCTTGACTGCAGTGAGGCTAAGGCACTGCTAAGATGATTGCCAGTTAAGCATGTATTAAGCAAATATCTCTCCTTCCTTGCAGCTAGGCCTCCAGTGAAATTGTCTTCTCCAACAATTTACTGGATTGAAAGTGCACAGAGTGATGAAATTACTTTTTTAACGGCTGCAAAAAAATCACAACGGTTGACAATTCAAGAGAAGAAGACTTTTAAAAACTGATAGTGTTTTGTCTGTGTCCTTATCAAAAAGTCTTTCAGCTTCCCTCTTGGAAAGCAAAGATGTGAAGAAGTTGCTGGAAAAGGGATTTCTGCATGGGCACCTGCTGTTATTACAACAAGCAGTGCCAGGGAGCAAAGCCATTTAGGATTAGTCCCTAAGAAATGGTGATTATCAAGACTTCTTTATGCAGGACGTTTCCTCAATGGCCTACATGCCACCCAGTAACAGGATTTGCATGACTGCAACCAGCTGCTTGGAGAATATGTCCCATTCTAGTGCTTTACCATGTGTCATGCAGTATTCATGGCAACGAGCATGACTCATAAGATCAGCTCATGCCTATATAAGGTTTTCTGCAAATTTGGGGTGATTTAACTAAAAGCAATACATGCAAGGCTCATACTGAGCTCATATTCCAACCAAAACTAAAAGGAGCCAAGCTTTTTTCAGTGATGACCAATGATAGGACAAAGGGCAATGGATACAAACTGGAGCACAGGAGGTTCCATGTGAATATCAGGAAGAACTTCTTTCCTGTGAGAGTGCCAGAGCACTGGAACAGGCTGCCCAGAGAGGTTGTGGAGTCTCCTTGGCTGGAGACATTCAAACCCCGCCTGGACGGGTTCCTGTGTGATGGACTCTAGGTGACCCTGCTCTGGCAGGGGGGTTGGACTGGATGATCTTTCGAGGTCCCTTCCAACCCCTAGGATTCTGTGATTCTGTGAAAGGTGATGAGCAGAAAGCATGCGATGCCCTCAAAGCCGAAGGTCCTTGACAGACTCCTGCAGTTGTCCTCTGCACCATCTCCTGGTCTCCATGTGCCTGAGCTGGAGGGACCAGGTGCTGCTCTGGAATCCCTCCCTGCCCAGCTCAGCCATCCCAGAAGGCAGCTGGGAGCAGGGCTGGACACCCCCTGCAGTAACGGCTCCTTCCAAGCGCCGCTCGGCCCCGCCAGCACGCAAGAGGCGGCCAAGAGTGCTCCCTGCCAGGATGTCACAAGACCCGTGAGTCACGGGAGGATCACAAAGTGTTGTTCTCATAATGGAGCTTAATAACAGCCAGTGTCAAGGTAAAAGCACCTGTAAATGAGACCAGGTAACTTCACAATCTCGCAACAGCACTGCTGGGCAGCTGGAGCTCACAGGTCTCTGCGCTCCCTTCATCCGTGCTCGGTCTTGTCTTCTGCAGTGGCTTTGGGGCTGATGTGTCACTGCCACAAGGACAGGTCGGCTGTAGGACAGTGCTGCCCAGGCTCTGATGTCCAGGCAGGTAACACACTCCCTTCTTCCCTGGAAGTGCCAGCTGGGAGCTCAGTGTGTGGCAGCAAATATCGCAGTGAGGAAGTGCAGCTTTTCTGCCCAGATCATCACCAGTGAAAACGCTGTAACTGGGACTGCTGCAGAGTGGTGCGTCCACAGAATCTGTCTGGAGCAGCAATGACCCACCTGAGCTCCATAGTTAAATGGAGATAAGCTTTGTGCTGGACCACAGCTGGCAGCTCTGACCAGAGACTGCTCAGTCCCAATGGTCAGGCAGGGAAGAGGCCTTGGTGCACCCCAGTGTGCCAGTTTGGTGGGGTGAGGAAGAGGATACAGCTTATGCTGTGGTCACTGATGGCCTGCCCTGATACTCCCCTCTTGGTCTGCCACCTGTTAAGTTGCCTGGTGACTCCAAAACATCACATTCCACTTTCCATCTGTGGCTTCAGAGACCATGGGCTTTCCCAGCCCTTCAGCACTTCTGTAGCTGCTCTCCCAGGCTGCTTCTTTCACTCCAGATCCCATGCAGGGTGTCCCCTGCCCAGCTGCACTTCTCCCTAGCATAACTCCTCCTTCCTTCCATCAGCAAATCCCTCTGCCCTCCCCATCCTACTGCTTTATAACTTCAGGGCAGTTCCCCTTCTCTTTCCTGACATACAAGTAACTCACCCAACTGCTGCCACGTTTACCTTGACCCTGCCATCCAGTCAGGAGGTCCATAAACAGCAACAAGACCTCACCAAATAACACTGTCTCTAAAACTGCCCTCTCAAGCACTTGGGAGAGGACATCTGCTCACCTGCAGATTTTCCTGCCCATTTGCTGCAGCTGAGGATGCCCTTCACTCCTCCCCAGCATGCTCAACGCTGCATCCCAGGCATCCGGACACTGTCCACGAGATTTGGTCCAAAAGTTGACCTTTTTGCTTGGAGTGTCTCCAAAACCACACCCAACATACACCCTCTCCCTTTGTTTGTCTCTTGAGCATCATTACCATTCAATAATGATCTCAGAGGTGCTAAGCTGATAATCATCTACCTCAGCTACTCCACACACTTTGTCAGGCACGTCAGTAATGAAAACATAAAGGGTAAAGATATCCCCTTCCCAAGGTAATGGAAAACCTGAGTGGAGATTGACATTAGAAACAAGATAGGCAGGCAGGGAAGCCAAGTAAAAAGGAGTAACATCTGGTTCCGTTTTACTTTGTGAAATTATCTCACACTGACCAAGCAGTACCTTCTCTGAAGTATATAAACGTTGAAGACACACACACATGGTTGTTATCAAATGGTATTGTGCAAAATTAAATTGGCTACTTTATGGTGAAATGGAGAAGGAAAGCAGGCATTTCAAACACATGCGTGTCTCTCAGCAAGGTCTGGAAGCGATCACGATGCAAGGATGGCTACTTTAAAATATCTACAAATAGTTAGGGCCATTCTGCAAGATGAATAAGCTGGGGCTGAATTTAATAAAGTTATCAAGGCCATAATAACACAGGGGCCAGTGCCTGAAACTAATAAGCAGTTTGGTGAGCATGAGATAGTTCATATGTGCAAAGCATTCCTCCAGCGCTGACTTGCAAAGGTAAAACACCGTGCCAAATTCCTCTAACTTCACCAAGATGTGCTGAACGTCTGCCCTTTGGCCAGGCTTAGCCAGGCTGGATTTTGTCTAAGGGGTAGGCACAAGCTTGGCGTGTCCTTCACTGAATATAGCTGGTAGGTCCCCCACAGCAGGCAGGTGTTTGTCCTTAGCACATGTGCTCTCCATGCCAGTTGGTAGCACATTTGTGGTTTAAGAAGAGAATACAAAAAATCTTCACAAGAAATCTGTTGCATCAAATTTTTATCTAATGTTTTTCATCCGTAGCTTCAGAGCAGGTTCCTCGGGGCTCCAGCCTCACCACCCATCCCCAGACTGAGCTGTGGGACCTTGCTGGTCCTCGGAGCTGGGCAGGACATGGGGATGCTGCGCCAGCAGCTGGACATGGTTGTGGAGGAATGTTCTCCTTTGCATTCTCCAAAAATGAAATTTTCCATTTGTGGAAAATTCCACATCTCTGTTTTTTATATCTTTTTTTTTTTTTTCTTTTCTAATTCAGAGGAATATTTTCGATATGAGAAATTTTCTCTGGACTGGAAATTCCTGTTACCGCACATGTCGAGAGGAAAGTGTTCAGTTTTTCCAGCAGACTGGTGTCAGAGCAGGAAAGAGGGCTTGGTTTTCCTGAATTCCACTCCAGAGCTCTGTTCATCAAGCCACACAGTCTCCGCAAAACTTTTGTCTAAACCTACCTTTCCCATAGAGCTGCTAACCTGGGCAAAGGGTGAAGTAAAAACCTTACTTTTTTTATTATGGTTATTTAATTTCAGATTCATCAGCAGAGTCAGGGCTGGCTTTGGGGAACACAATTCTCATTCCTTTGAAAATTCTCATTCTGCCGGTTGGGAGTTTTGTTCAGTATTTCCCTTCCCAGTTGGTACTGTGAGGCTGAACTCTCTCCAGATGTTGACTGTGGGGAAATGAGAAAAAAGAAGGGCAGATTTTGTCTAGCTTGGATTTACCCAGGGGGTGATTTTCTTCCAGAGATCCTAATCTGAAACTGCTTCTTCCCACTCTACTCTGGAGTAGTTTACAATCTCTGACGTAGGCAGGGCTGGACCATGAATCTGTTGGTACCAATGGAGCTCGACAAGTATCTGGGGAAGAGAGGGATCAGCATTTTGGCTCACGATATTAAGAATCAAGTTTCCTACAGCCACAGTGCCGAGCATTGCACTCTACCCTGGAAATCACAGCATTGATGTAAATATCATTTAGGCAGAATTTACTCATCTATCATCAGCTTTGCCAGAGTTGGGGAGTCTAGCTGAGCTTCTGGACATCTGCTGGAGATGATTCTGTTGCAATTAGCTTTAAAACTCTTTGCTACATCTCCCCGAAAAGGTGGGAGAGGCGGCTACAGATGCGTCCTTTGGAGGGAATGGACTTTCAAATCGCCTTGGGAAACATAAATCTGAGCCCCAAGTTTCAATAGAAATGCAGTAAAGAAGACCTCAAAAAGCAAACTACAAGCTCCTCTCCCAGATTTCCTTTTCCTTTCATGGCGCAAATTAGAGAATACAAACTTAGTGGAATTGCAGGCATCTAAGGATAGCTTTGATTTTCCTAAACATTTACAATTCCGTTTTATGTACATCGTCAGAAAAAGAGCAAGGAAATACAGAATGTAAATCTTTAAATGAACCTGAATACCAAGGAGACTTTACATATCTGCTTGTAACAAATGGGATGTTGCAGCTAAATCTCAAACAGGGGAATCAGAGCGTTTCGATAGCCGTGGATGCATGGAGTATAATCAGACACGGGATGTCTCATGTAGGGTCCTTCTCCCCCTCCCTCCCCTCCCTTGCAGGTTATGAAAACTGTTGTGACTTGCTATAGATCTTGCCTCCTGCCATTCCTTTGGGTTTCACAGCTCCCAAAGGTAGAATTCAACCTCATTTCAGCAACCACGTGCTGAGATGGAAGCCAAAATCCTCCCTGGCAAAGGGGCTGCAGGTTGCCCTTGCTGCTCTGGGACACACAATGATCAGTGTCCTCACTAAGTGGGTAGCATGCAAAGTCTGATGAACCCAGAAGCTGTGAGTCTGGAACCACCTCCAGACGCAGAGGATTTGCAGGAATTCTGGAGAGCCTGTTAGGCATCTTTGATAAAAAGTCACATTTACAACAGGGATATTGTTCTTGGTTGTACTGCAATGCTGAGAGAAGAGTTGAATTTGGGAGAGGGTATCAGCCCTTTCCTCAGTAGGACAGCCCTGATAGAGAAGAAAGCATTAAGAAAGCAATTTAAAAAACATAATGCACCTAATTTTACTACCAGCTGAGTGTTAAATTAATCGTGTGCAAGCCGAATGTGGCACGAGATGGAAAAGTCAGGCTTTAAAGTGTGTGTTTTTCTAAGAGCAATTTTGTTTCTCAGTTGAAAGCAAGGAGTGTATCTCATGGAAAGCATCAGGTGATCAGCAGAATGATATCATGATGGATTAGCCCAGCGCATACTTGCCTGGAAATGCTCAGAGGTCAGGAACAGGTTATAACTCTCTCCAACACTGAGTTATGAGCATGTGTTACCATTGCTCTGTAAGGAGAAGCTGCTTTTGGAGCGGGAAGGAGCCTACCTACAGATGGGCAGGGATGATTCACTTGTCTCAGCAGACTGAGGAAACACGTATTAGCGAAATCTCTGGTACCGCAGAGGCTGATAAGTGTTACCACTCCCATTTTCTCACTAGGTAAACTGAGGTCAGAGATGCTTTCTGGCTTGCCCAAGGTCATGCGTAAATTAGCGGCAGAGCCAGAAACAAGACCTAAAAGTCCCTGTTTCCTTTCATTGCCACAGCGCTTTCAACTGCAGATGCAGAAATGTTGCAGGCCTGTTGTTCAAAAGGAACCCATTACACGTCTGCAGGACTTATGTCAACCTCAAGAGAGTTCAAATAGCCCCGTGGTGAGAAGGCATCCAAGAACAGCTGTCTGCCTGCTAACTGGGTTTTAGGCTGTGATTTCTTCAGTAGCATCACCCTGGTTCCCACTAAAGGCTCTTAATTTAGATTGATAGAGCCATTCTGCAAAGCAAGAAACTTTCACTTACAGACATGAAACTTCTATACTTGTTCAAAACAGCCAGAAATGTTTTTATACCAAATTTACAGCTCAAAGCTAACAGCTGTTAAAGCCCCTCCCTGCTTGCTTCATCCATATTTTTTTCTTCTTTTTTTTCCTTTTTTTTTCTTTTTATTCTGCTTTTTTTTTTTTCTGGTCAGGATCTTGTTTTGGAAATACCCCAGATTGTAATAGTTTTACTTGTACTGTATTACTTGGCTTTGTTCATCTACTGATGAAGTGCCAGCCCTGAAGCACTGCCAGATGAAAGTAGGCATCTTACAGAACTGAAGGGAAAACTTTTCTGAGACTATTTATTAGTCGAGTCACCATGCAAGTGTTCTGAACAAACAGCAGGTCTCTGCCCAAACGAGCTCACAGTGGAAGATGCACAGAAGGTTTGGTGTGTGGCACCCAGGGAGGAGGCTGCACCCGCAGCTGGATCTGCTCTGGCCACGTGGCTGAGCAAACGAACAGCAGCAAAATTTGAGGGGAACCCAAACACTTCAGCCCCTGTGGCTTACGTTTGGGGTGATTCAGGCTCTCAGGCAAGTCCATCCACTGTGCGAAGCAGCAACGCAGCCCAGGAACGGGGGAAATCCAGCCACCATCTACTCAGCACTTGGTCCTGCTCCAGGCAATGCTTGCCTCACGGCTGAGCTGAAGTCTAAACTAGGGTTAGCTCAGTTCTCAGGCCCAGGTTCACTACAAAGATCTGAATCTTGATGAGTCTTGATGAACATTTTAACTAACTTGGCCCAAATTCCAAGTTCATAACAGAACACAAATCCAGGCACTTTCATGTGGTCTGAGGTTTTGTAAAGAAAGGTTCATTTGGCTCTGGAGTTGGCTTTGGGTTTGGCTGTGCCTCCTGGGTCACCCCAGCCTGTGAGGGCTGGCGTGGGCTGGCCCAAGCCCTGCCATTGCTGTCACAGCTGGGGAGAGAGCAGCTTTTGTCACTGCAAATTAGAGAGAAGCAAGAATACAGTGGGCTACTAATGTGATTAACTCTTTGGAGGCTGCACAGCAGTCTGCCACAAGTCCTTCCAGCAATGTAATCCTATGATGGCCTTCAACAAACAAACCACAGCACTAAAACAACAGCATTCAGACAAGCAGATCATCTTGCTTGCTTTTCTCAGTTTCAAGTGATTTAGTTCAGTTTAACTTGCACCTTGGTAAGAGTATGATCTGCTGAATTATTACTTCAAAAATCTAAATGCGACAGCTTTCTCTCATCAGTTTCCCTTGCACAGATCTCAAGGTGCAGGTGAAATATCTTAGCAAAGAAGAAGGAATTACTTTTCCTGGGTAAACATGATGGACAGCAAGTGAAAGTGAGCTCCTGGCGAGGGAAGTTCCTTCGGGTACTTGTGCATGTCACCGGAGTGGCACGCCAACTTGCTGACCAGTAATTAGCTTTGTTGAAGTCTGGCTCAGCAGATCAAACTACAAAGGCATGTGATTTTGAGGGACCTCTTTCTTGCAAGAATATATAAGAAGCCTTTCTAGGAGTGATAGCTTAAGTCCCTCCTGTGATCTCGCACAGTAGACCTAAAAAGTAGATTAAGAAGAGTAATAAGCTAAAGGAAAAAAAACACAGTGCTTTGCTCATTTATTTTATATATTAAGGGGAGCACTGACCCTTGAGATCTCTTTTTTCCCCAATATTCATGGTGATGAATAAAATGTATTCTGACCGTAAACGAAACAGAGTGTTTTGAAAAGACAGAAAATGAGCAACATATGGGCCAAAGGACCCAAAGAGATGAGAAAAAAGGAGGGGGAAGAAAATGACTGGGAGAAAGTTTCAGATGTTGCTGTGATCCTGCAGCAGAGAATTTTAATGTTACCATTATTAGGGGAGGTCAGGCCCCTTTTGGACATCCCCTTTGCATCACACACGATGAGGCCTTTCCCTGTGCAATGCAAAGCAGAAATTACCCTTCCTGCACTGCAAATGTTCCTTGCCCAGCCAGACCAGGGGATGCTGCAGAGGAAAGGACAGCAGGATTTTACAAACCAGGTTATTTTTCTCCTCCCTATCCCCTTGCTGCTGTGAACCAGAGATGCTCTTATAATGTGAGATACGATCTTCCCTGCCAGGCTCCCAGGCAGCCTTGGGGTCCTTTGATTTCAGTCCCTGGTGACAGGAGGCAGGACCTTGCCTGCTGCCCCTGGTGGCCCTGGACACCTGCACGGTGCAGAGGAGCCAGAGCTCACCACAAGTTTCCCCATCGAGAAGCCGTACCATATCACACCCCAAAAGCACAACTGGTGCTATTAGCTGGCCACCAGCATTGCTCACAGTTGCTTTTTCCACAGCCAACCTCCTCGGTTGCTTTACCCAGTGCACAACGCACCTGCAACCACTGCACTGACACAAACATATTCTAATTTCTATGGAATATAATCAATAGCCACAAAAAAGTTCATATTGCCACTTCTAGTCCTACCATATATTTTCCTTAATTTCTTTTTCTTTTTTTTTGGGGGTGTGTGTGTGTGTGGAGATTTTCCTTGACTTTCTGAACGTTATATCTGAAAAGTTCGATTTCTGAAAGATGTGGGTGGTTAAAAATAGTTTATGACACAGACAAACTCTGATTATCTGTGCCTTTTTGATGGCTGGGAATCTTCACCAAATCAGGAATTAGCTGAAGCAGGAGCTGAAGTATCAAACTGTTCACAGCTAATTTTGTGTAATCATTTAAGTGTTTTATTAATTGATTCAATATTCTTTATTAAATTCCCATATACTCCCACTTTAATTAAGGTCTAATCCAAGCCAACCAGAGCAAGGAAACTTGGAGTTAAGACTCCTACCTTCACCTCTCACTCTCTTGCAGCCCATGTGTTTAGAGAGGCCATGTGTTGATATGAAAGATCTCCAACGGAGGGGTAATTCAAGCAGATGATCCAACCTGGCCATCGCTGTCAGTTCTGCACTGACATTGGGAAGCATCACATTTACACATTATGCAGACAGCTCCAAGGGACGAAGTGTTGTTTTTTTTCCCAAGCTAAACCAAATCTGGGTAAAATTAACATTCTATCCTGCTAGTGTATTTAGTCCAGATCCAAGTCTTCTTATTTTTTTTCCATTCTGTCTCTGTCATTTTAGCTCATTTGTCTCTCAGCTGAAAAATGAAGGGGAAAATAAAAAGTCCCCTGCTGTTGCACAAGTATGAAAATGGTCCTGTGCCCCCCACAATACCCATAAGTGTGTGTATCCTCTGCACACCCCATAATATATATTACACCACCACACGTAGGCACTCACCCAGAGCTGTTATCATTTCACTGCCCCCCCACCCTGCCCCTATTTTGGCACATCTAGTTAAAAATTACTTCAGGGCTTTGCTTCTCCTCTTGGCCATTGATAGGTTTTGCTTTTGCATAGGATGCACAAATACTTCTCAAAAAAACCCCAAAAAACGTTGGCAAATGCTTCTGCCTCCTTCCAGAGCAGCATGTGCTTAAAGCTGCAAGAGTCTTAAAAGCAATGAAGTAAATAGAAATCTTGTGACTGAAATGCTTTATCCTACAGCTCTTGTTGCAATAGCATAAACTCCTCTGGCATTAGCTGTGGCCCAGTTTGAGGAGGAACAGGAGAGAAATTAAGCCCCTCTGGACTTTGGCTTCTCTGCTGGGTCTGCCTGCTAAGGTGTCAGTGTGAGGTTGTCAATGGCTCGTGGATTATAGAAATCCCTTAGCAAATGGGCATTCTGAGCAGCCCCGTGTCTTGGGTGTTTCTCAAAGAAGAAGTCAAAGTCCTCAGATGGGGTTTGAAATGGTGGATACCAGAGCCAGTCAAATACGAACTCCTCCAGACTTTGGTGGGACCTGTCATGATTTGAACACTGCTGGCTCCTGCTCAATGAAAACTTGTTTCTTGGTATTTTACCTGGTCAAAATTCCAGCCAGCTCCACCTGGTGCATGGGAAGAAAGCCCACCTAAACTTCTTATCCAAACTCTCCCAGATGCCCATGCCTGGGATAAAAAGAGTGAAGGAAACAGCACCCAGAGGTCACATTTTGCCCTCAGACTGGTATCATCCAGGACGAAGGCTCCTGATTCTGGTTGGTCTCAGCAGGGAGGACGCCTGCAGCCTGAGGACTTCAGGCTGTAAACCTGACCACAAAATGGCACCCTGAGCCCTGTGCTGTTCTCTCCACCTGTCTCAGCAATGGTAACCTTCAAGCCTTTCCCAGGCTGCCTTTAGACAACTCATTTGCAGGCAGTTAATGAGCAGGTCCCTGACTCGTCCCACAGTTCTGCTCACATAACCTCACACAGCAGATCTGCAGGTGCTGGCCATGATTTTCCTCTCAGGCTCAGATATATAACTGGAGCACTCTTATTTGCACTCTACCTGTTCTCCACCAGTTTCTTCTGTGCCTGTTAGGTCTTGCCTTGTGGGCCAGAAGGGCTTAGGGAGAGCAAACGCCCAAGGCCAATGGTGCCCTCGTCTGGCTGAGGCTCCCATGTGATAAATATCCACTGCAAATATTCATCCTCATCTTCACCTCCACACCAGGAAATACCAGGAACAACAGACACAACTCCCAGCTGGTTTGGGATGTGGTTGTATGTCATGTCCAAGGTGGGCTGGTCCCATGGAAGTCTTTTTCCACCCGTGCTGCTGGCTGTTTTCCCAGGTCCCCCCTCCAGCCTCTCCTCTCCACGCTGCGTAGCACACAGAGCATGTAGCCCTAAGAGCAAAGTCCTCAGGTAATGATTTTTAGGGTCAGATCAACTCTGCCCTTTGCTTCCCTGGCAGGCATCAGGAGGAGCTCCACCACCGGGAGCGTGGCCCAGGGGCAGCGTGTGCCCAGGCAGCCTCTGTCGGCCCCGGCTTTGGAGTGACATCAGGAGTTAGTGGTTGGGGTTTTTTTTTCCAAATGGATCTTTCAAAATTCACTCTTGTGGTTCCTTTCCACCCATTTTGCTCAAAGAGATAAGAGTGCTTGTTGGCGGGCGGCCAGCTCAACTGTTGACGGAGCTGTACAGTTCAGCTCCGAGCTGCAGGACTCTTCCTCCAGAATAAAGGGTCCTTTTCAGTTTATAGACACAAATACATGAATAACGGCATAGTTCATGCGTGATGTCGAAGTATATCAATCAGATAACTGGAACTGGTGTGCGTGTGGAGAAACTTCTGACGTAATAGAACTTGTACAAAGAAGAAAGGCACATTCATTAATCCAGTTCTCGGAATGTCACTTGTAGACCAACAAGTGATTCAGTAAGAACTTGGAAAAACAAATGAAGCCATCGTTTTCAAATATGCAGGAGCCTTCCAAATTACAAGAGCAAGTGAACGCACAGAGTTCACAAATAGGAGAAGACTCCCAGATCCCGGGAAGGTCTGGAGAAATAACTGGAAATGCTGAGCAGGTATGCATAAATTATGCTGATGTGTCCAACAGAGAAAATAAAACCAGTTCACACTGTTGGCTCTTTTTCTGGGAAAGGAAGGAGTCACCACAGTTCTGCAAAATAAATAAGGTCCTGAGGATTGAAGTTTGTCAGAATCCTCATGCAAATCGCCTTTTGTAGTGTGAGTAGAGAAGGGACTTGCTGACTCCTGCCAAGATTAAGAACCTCCTACATTCAGATCCCGTGTCCTGTTGAGATTTCCAGCTCATTTGTAACATGAAGACAGACTCTTCCATCCTGTCCTTCTGGCCCCAGGAACACACAATAACTGAAACACATTGTGGCACACACTCAAATACTGGTGGTGGATTCACACTGCAAAATTCAGGTCTGGATATAGGTATAAATGTCCCTAAGTCTGGTAAGTTTGGATTTACTAAAAACCACTACATTAAAATTAAATGAAAGATTTTATTTGAACCAAAGAAAGGAAATGAAATTTAGGAGGAAATTCCATCATCGAAATTCCTGCACCGTGTCTCAGTGTTTTGGCACCTATAGAATGGTAAATGCAGTTTTGTACTCTTTGGACATCTCCACTGTATCTTGAGTGCATTTTGTGTATGCACAAGATGATGGGTTGATATTATTATTACATCTTCAACTCAAAAACATTTTCTTGCCTTTGAAAATGAAAGACAGACTCTTAAGATTACTTTCACATCAATTTTTCTTATTTATCACAGGTATTTATAAGGTGCCTATCACATGGGTATCCAAGTGCCAGGTTTTTTTGTCATAAGGTCTAATTTTTTTTAAAAAAAGGTAATTTGATAGCAAGTAAATGAAGTTTTCATTTTAAAAAGTATTAAAGGAATTGTTATAAAAAAGGAGGAAACACCTCTTCAGGGATAATATAAAAACTGTATCTGCTTTACAGCTGTTATGGCCCATTCCATCAGTTCCTTAATGTGGTTGTGCACCATTGATGGTCCATGGCATATTTGCTGAAGCTCCACAGAGATCTTGGCTCTCTTCCTCATTTTCAGCTCCTGAACTATGTGAAGAGACAGCTTGAAACTGCACATTATTCTTCCCTAATGCAGCTTCCCCCCCGAGCAGCTGCTGTTCTTGACAGAGGGAAGATTTTCTGTCCTGGTGGAACAGGAAGGCAGTCTGTACAGCTGCAAAAATGTAAGGAAGGGGCAAGAATATATAAACTGAAATTTATATCTAGGGAGATAACTGGGAGTAATGGAAGATATCCCCTAGGACAGGCTGCTGTCCACACAGAAGGATGCAGCTGTCCCATTGATTGAGTCTGCTCCCACCAGGGACTGTGCCAGCATGGTGAAGAGGACACAAATGGGGCACAGTGAAGTGACCCACTGAATGTGGCATTTTCACACAAACTGCAGAAGAAACTTTTGAATTCCTTGGCTACTTGCAGGGTAGGTTCATCAAACGTGGCTCCAGCCACCACAAACATCCCTCATGCTCTTCGTGCTGGATCGCTCCACAATGAAATACACAAGTAAGCACCAGAATAAAAGAGGGTGGTTAGGAAAAGGTTAATGTCCCCAACACCAGCATGAAATATAATAGCACTGTGTTAATGACAGTGCTAGGACAGCAACTGATAACAGTGAAACTCACAACCAAAATAATGTGCTGGTGTTTTGGGGTGAATGAATTGATTTTAGTGACTGCACTTCACACGTTGGTGATGTTCTGGTGATTTTTATGCCTCTGTGAAGGGAGCTGAGGAGGGTGGGGTTTGCATCGTTATCTCAGCCTTTTTGCAGAGGGGATGCTAGGGGATCCCAGGCTGGCCGTGGCCAGACCCAGAGCTCACTGACATGGTACCTGAGGGCATGGGGAGGATGGTGCTGGAGGAGCAGCTTTGGAGCCACCCCACCTCACCTGTCCCCTCTGTCTCTGGTTTTGATCAACTCTGCCGTAAAGAACAGTGTTTCCAGCCAAGAGCCTTGGACATAAAGATTTAGGCTCAAACCCCGTGTGGTATTTAGAAGCATCTTAAAGCACGCAATCCTCGAAGCAGGCTCTCCACCAGCAATATGGTGACATTCCTCCAACGGCCAGGAGTCACGGTGCTGCCCTCGCTTGCGTCAGCTCCATCTAGGAGGGGAAGTTTTCTGGCTGCCCTCTGGGGTTTGCCTGTGAGTGTGAATGCACAGACACAGGCGAGTGCCCGAGGAGGGGCCTGGGGTCCTGAACACAGACGTCAGCCCAGTCTTGCCATTTCATCTGCTTCTGCAGAGTAGACCAGCGCCATCTAAAAGGACTCTGCCCACTTCAAAGGGAAATGTTAGCAATTATGCTGAGCTAATTGTATCCTGATAAGAACACCAGCTTCATTATTCCATCCTGGTCCACATTTTCATATCTAAGTTCTGTTTATTTAAAGTAAACACCCTCACATTATGCTTTCTTAAAAATACAAGATGCTCAGATTTGTTTCCAGGGGTACGTGTTCATTAGAGATAAGGTGATTTTTAAAAAATCATTTCATACTGCTAATTGTAAGCAGAAAACAATCAGCTCCCCATGAAAAACCTACAAATAATGCTCTACACAGGTCTCCAACACTGGAAGTTCAATAATTGCTTTTTTTTGATAAAATGTTTTCAACTTCTTAATATTATTTTTATAGCTAGAAATCTAGCTTTCAGACAATGGGCTGGGAACCCACATTCCCTGCATGTTTTAGACAAATAATGCACTCTCGATCGAAAGCAATGGAAGAATCACTCCTGCCTTGTGGGTATTATATTTTTTAATCTACCAATAAGTTTGGTTTTTCTTTCATTTTTTTAGTTTTACATAAAGTAATTCCAAACTGTAAGCCACAACTGACCTAACTACTTATTAAAAATGCTAATATGCTTTTGTGCTTTGATGTCTGGTGAACAATAAAAGGGAGAGAGTTACTCTGGGACACTGTAATCCTTTATTTGTCACTAAGTTATGACACCCAGCAGAGCTGTGTGACAGTCCAAATCAATCATCCCCCGTGCACTGCAGGCCTTCGCTGCCTCCTGCAGAGTCTATGCAGTTTAATTAGCTTTTTTTCACACTAGCATAATGTACATCTGCAGCTTCAGCAAGAAAAAGAAATGGAGGATAGTTCACTGGGATACGGTGCCTTAAAAAAAAAGTTCATATAAAAAAAAAGTCTGAAAGAAGAAACATCACAATCCTTTGTAGTTTACTTCAGAAGAGTTTGCGGTAGAAATCTACAGGACTGGGTACTCTATATTGTTAAATGTAGATTTTTTTTTTTTAAACCTAATAAAGGCCTTTTCAGCTAAAATCTCAGATGGCATTTAAAGCCTTGTTCTTTTCTAATGGTCTATATCTTTTATACCTTCTTCTTGTGGTTGATCATGCAGTAGCTCATTATCTGCTCCTCTTCCCCTCCCCACAGTGGGTTGGTACAATGGAGTCTTCAAACCGATATTTGCTGGTTAGAAATTGCTGCCCCCCATCCTGAAGGGGGCAAAGCAGTGCCTCCTCACACCAGCCCCAAACCCATGGCCAGAGCATGCTTGAAGTGATGGCTCTGTGGTGAATAAATACTCTCTACAATCAGCCAAACACCCACCCGCAGGAGCAGGGATTGAGAGGAGCGGAGGCTTCGCTGAACCCACCTGGCATCCCTTGGGCTGTCCTGCCAGAGAACAAGCAAAGTCATAAGAGAGAAGGTCTTCAGATAAATGGGATTGTGTCATCCCGAGAAAATATTTCTGGCCTTATTAGGCCAGCGGTTGGATCCAGTGACATATTCAAGCAAATAAAAATGACTCATTTCAGAAAGGGCAATCTCCTTTTCCAGCTATCCCAGCTGATGCAATAGATCTTGTTAACTAAATGGTGCAAGTTAATGCTGTTTGGCTTTTATTTATCTTTTCTACCCTTTGTGTACCGCGATGAAGTTTAAAGTCATGCATGATCATTCCTTATGCTATTCCTCTGAGCGTGACCACAAAGGAGTCACCTGCAGAACACAGCAGTTGCTTTATTCAAATGATAGATTACATTACTAGAGGCTTGTCACTCTTAATAACCCTCCAACAGAGAAGTGCATCTGAGGAGATGATGGGTTGGGTTCAAACGGGAACATTCAGCAAGAGCAAGAACTTCCCACTCCTTGGTTTCAAGGAGATGCACCACAGTGGAAGCACCTTGCAAAGGTGGTGGCTGCAGATGGATGAGGTCCAGCGGATCAGAGCAGCCAAGACCAACACAAAGGCTGGAAAGCTGTCAAAGACATTGATCAGCCCCTTGATTTTTAAGCAGGACCCCACCTTTGAATAACAGCAATTTGCTTACGATCTGCTACATTCACCTCCATCGCCTTCGCTTGCCAAACACAGACCTGATCAGCTGATCCTGGGCACTAATGAAAGCACAAGAGCAGTGGCCAGACCTACTGTCAAAGTCCCTTTTAGAGCTGTACCTTAAATTGTCTTTCAAACAGCACCTCTCTAATCCTTCAGTGCAAAAATACTTTATCCTCTTGTGGGAATTATACATATTCCCAGTTCAAAGAGGTATAAAATATAAATGTGCTTCTGTACAATTCAGCATTAATAGGAGTAAATAGTGTACAGTGCCTTTTCATCTTTAGATTTCAAGTTGCTTAAACATTTAGAGACTACAGTTGGCATTTCTTGCTGTGCTTCTTCTTGGTCTAATGCTATTATTGAAAATACTTTTATCCTGGCCCTTGGCTGGGGTAAGTCCTTTGAAAAATCTTATTCCACACTTACGCCAGCAATTCTTCACTGTTTTCCCCTTTTAAAACAGATAATTCATTAAGACCATAATATGCAGTTCTAACATATTTCCAGTTTCATGTGTAACGGAGAGTTCCAGTTTTGGGTCTGGTGGACATAAGCCAGTGGATTTCTTGTTCAGAAGTGAAACATTTTGAAATGATAAAAATAATCCAGCTGAACAAGCATGGGGCTGAGCTTCCTTCTGTGAAGACTGAAGAGCAGCCGTTCTCCACGTGAGACCCCGAGAGGGACCCACTTCTTGCACAGGAGCCTTCTCCTGGGCACTTCAATGCAAGTCACCATTTCCCTCCCGAAGGACCCCAAAGCAAGGGAGACTAAGCTCTAGGACTTGGAGAAAGATGAGTAGAGGAGCAGCATAACTCTTGTCACTGTGCTCTCAGGGACACAGACCATGCTGGTCTTCTAAGGAATGCAACAAGAAAGTGACACATGGACTCCTTCTGCCCTTCATCCATACACAAATGACTTGCATGGACACTTCATTAGCCAACACCTTTCTCCTGGCCCGTGTGCCCAAACCACTGCACTCCCAGTTCCTCTTTCTGGGGAGAGCCTGAGGGGTTTTCTTTTTTTTCCCACCCCCTTCCTTCCTGGCCAGAGGACAACCCTCACCCCAGAACAGGCTCCAAGACAGGTATTACAGGCTGCTGAGGAGTGTCACTTGATCAGAGGAAAGGATGAAAAGTGAGATGAAGCCTCAAGCCTTCCTGTTTCTTATGCTCTGTTAGTGGAAGTCTTTGGGGATAAAGAATAAAGAAGGCTCCTCTATAAGAAAGAGAGAATTTAGACCAGAAAATATTTTTTCCTTGTAATTCAGGTCATACATTAAAGTAAAAGAGTGTCCAATCAAATAATAATAAAATAATTTGTGAGCCATTTAATACCCTTTTTACTTTGGTGAAGAACAGCCTGAAGAAGAGGAGGAGAGGCTGGTTCTGGAAAGAAGATCAAGTGGCTGATTCTCTGTTTGAGAAAGTCAGGGGAGGAGGCGGTTGAAAGCACAGCATGGGGAAACAAAGACTTAGCCCTGCAGAGTCTGGTAAAAAAAAAATATCTCCCTTTCTCACCCATCTCAGCAAAGCCACTGGGTTTTCCCTCGAGTGCTTATGAAAGCAACACAGCTTTGCTCTGCCAGCTCCACAGGGGAGTGGTGGGCAGAGGGTAGGACAGATAGAAGGGGAAGTGGAGGAGCGATAACAACTCCAACCACCCCAGCAAGATTTGCTAGAATTCACCTGCCAGACCCCTTCGTCAGGCAGAAGGTCGGTCCAATCCATCCGCACGGTTGGGTGGTAGCCTCCAGCAAACCCAGGACCTGCTGTTCCAGTGAGAGTGCATCAGAGGGATCCCACCCCGCTCCTGATTTTGTAGCTTCCAGTTTGCTGACACTGGAAAGGCATCAGAGAAGATAGGAGGATACTTATGCAAAGGCTTCTATCAATGGGGAGGCCCGTCTTCAAAGCTTTGATTTTACCAGGTGCTGGCATCCCTTCTGAGAGCTGTTGTTGCTTGGGGGGATTCCATCTCAAAGTCTTCACATCACAGGAAGGGGAGCCCTGCTTTGAAGAGTCTCACCAGCAATGGGCCAAACCTCCTATTTGCATTTCATTTTTGGCTGCATGAAGCCTGCTCGTTGGCACCAAACAAGCATTTTGCAATCTTTTTAAAGCAACGAGGTGCAGTGTTTGCTGACACAGCTCAACACCAGGACGTGTACATGTGCATCCAACTGAGAAAGTCACCAGCAGTTTAGGCAGGTGTGGTGAGTGAATTAGAGTTAGAACAAAGTAGTGGTGCATTTGGAGTATGTCTATCAAGTTGCAACAAGCAAAAGTTAATGTTAAATTAAGGGATCTACTTCCAGTGTTTGCACTTGGCAGTCGGTTTGATTCCTAAAGTGAAACCACGAAGAGAATTTAAGGTTGGATTTATTTTAAGGCTACTTTGTTTGAGTTGCTGACGGTCCTGGGAATCTGTGTCACGTTGGACTCCAGCAGAATTCCTGCTGGCTCCTCAGCACTGCCAATGGGACCTGCCTGGTCAGGGAGCAGCATCTTGCAATATTTCAGAAGTACAAAAGGCATTGCCAAAGGCCACTCAATCTTGTTTTTAGCTTCGGCTTTGTCCAACTCTGAGTTCCTTTAATTTCCTAAACATTCTTAGAACATAGGGCAGTGCTGACATAATCAAAGCAGCAAAGTCTCCTGGCTCAGACATTGTCTTTAACCTTCCAGTGGTTCATTTTCCCTCTGTTACTTTTCAGTGAAATTGCAGAGCTTCACCCTCTAGTGTCTGAGGAGGAGTTTGGAAGGCATTTAAGAAATGAAGGTCATTAGACGTTACCTTTCCTGTTGCAAGCCCTTGCATGATGCACAGAAGATTATTATGCTATTGCCCTTTGGTGTAAACAAACCTTAGAGATGTTCTTTGCAATGCTTGTAACCAGAACAAAGCCCTTTGCGTTGTTAAACCTCTCACATAAGAGAGACTCAAGGAAAGCCTATTTACCATGCATAACACAAGAAAGGAACCTGAATAATCCAAGACAAAAGGTCTATGCTGGGAAAGTACAGAGGTGGGACTGCTGGTTTCCCTTTCATGGGGATACCCAGAATCCCCAGTTCTCCATTTGGCTGGTACAAAGAAGCTGGAGCTGCTGGTCCACCCTGCTCCGCTTTCTGTCCATAGAGGACTTCAAGAAGGTGCAACAAATTCTACGTCAAGCTCAGAAACACCTTGTGCAGTTGGTGACCTCTATATGCCTGGGGACAGGTCAGTGGAAAAAGGAGTTCTCAGGGAGGCAGAGCTTTACACTGAACCCTTAACACATAAAGAAACCACTTTGAACTGCATGTGACTTGGGTTTTGTTGCAGAACAGAGTTTTTTGATTGGGCTGAGCCTGAAGCCAAAGACTTGGTTCAGGTCAGCATAGACATTGAGGGGGTGAAAGTCAGCTCAGGTTCCCATAGAGCAGTCCAGAGGCCAACGTCAGAACACGGCTGTTGTGCCAACAGGATTTTAGGAACCTTCTAGCCCCATTGAATAGTCCTGTGTCCGTCTCACAGTCCCCTTCATGTACATTGCAACCAAGGTTGCACGCAGCAAAGAGGCACAAAACAGAGCTCATTTTGCCCTGTTTCCCATTTTTCAGTTATTCACCTTGAACCACCGAGCACAGTTCTGCTGCATGAGACCAGGCAGGAGACCTCTCTTGCCCAGTGACAGTCGGTATGGGACCGGGCTGCTGGTGGGATGCAGCTGGCAGGTACTTTGCAGAGCGTGCTGCTCTCCCCATCACACACGTGGCAATCAAAGCCCCGTGCACAAAGGCCCAGTGCTCAGCTGAGGTTTTACCCTGTGGGGCTGAAGGGGCAGGTCTCCTGCTTCTTTGTTTAAATGCTGGCCCATTTGTTGACTTGGAGGCACCCACTCCTTAGTGGCGGCAGCAGCAGTGAAATCATATATCACTCTAATGAGCATCCCTTCAATAACCACTGCCCTGATTTTTGATACCTGGAGAGAAGATGCACCAGCCAGGGAAGAATTTATCAAAAACACGCCACTGACTAGACATCAGAGCGAACCTCAAAGGGACAGTGAACTAGAACAAAGAACAAAAACATTTACAGAAGTGCTACGCTGAAAAAAAGGGAAAGGAAAAAAACTGTACTAACAACAGTAACAAGGTCAGCTATAAAACCAGAATTAAAAGGCACTGCTGGGGAAAAGATGACAACTCAAAAAAGCACCAAGAACTAAGAACACAGCTTGCCAATCAGATCTACACAGATTCCCCTTGATATCTTCCCACTAACAGGCTTTCCTGCTGGACAAGTAAAAAGTTTAAGCGACTGGCTCTGGAAGGCAGGCTGAAAGCAGGAGAGCAGCATTCATAGCTTTTAACACAGATCTTCAGGTTCTGCATCACTGGGATCGCTCAAAGGCATGGGGGCTTGGTGAGCAGAGCCGTGCAGGAGCAGCCCTCCAGCAAGATGCCCCAGCAAACCCCACTTAGCCCTGGTTTGTGATTTGAATAAGTATTAAGAGTGTCCTGTACCTGAAGGGACTGGCTGGTACCCAGGACACAGGCTGCCTTCACCACTCCTGTTACTTGTAGCCAAGGGGATGCATCAGTTTAAATCAGCACAAATAAAGGTCCAGTCCCGAGCTTCCCCGAAGTAGTGCTAAATTTAGGATTGGTTGAAATCTTGCAGAAAAGCATTTCCTGCAGAAATGGAAGTTTTCTACTTCACTACAAAAAAAGAATTTACTTTTTTTTTGAAAATTTCAACCAGCTTGTGGGAATATGGAAGTTTCCAGCATTCCACCAGAACACCCAAGGGCTTTTCTACACGGAAGGGTCATTACACAGAAGCAGCCTCTGCCACCTATGCACAGGCATTCATTCTACTTTTTGTGCATCCATCCAAAGGGAGAGCATTTCCCTCCCTCCCAGCCTTGGTGGTGACATCCATACAACTGATAAGCTCTGCTTTCCTATGGTTGTCAAAACAAGATACATCCCATGTGAAAACTAGTTGAAGAAAATCAGCTTGAGACCTTAATCCTGGGTTTTCCTGTTCCCTCATTGCCACAGGAGTCAAAAGCAATTCATAGCAAACACCGATATTGAATTCTAAATATTCTGGGCACAGATGACAGAGAAACTTTCAGAGTCAAGACAGCCTCACAGCTTGAACCTATACTCTGGACTCCTAATGTTTGCCTGTAGAAACTTCAAGAAAACTGAGTGAACTTCCCCCAGAAGCTAGAGCTTTTCATGACCTGATGTGACCCCATCACATCTGGGCAGCATGCCACATCTGGAATGGAGCTCTGCTTAAACGTGGGTTAGCAGATGGAGATTTTAGGTGCCCAACCTCTGCATGTTCCATCAGCAAGCACAAGTTTCCCACTGGCTAGTGTCATACCCACCAACCTGGGCAGATCTCCTGCATGCCCTGAGGAGTCTAAAGCCACATGAGATGCCTACACTGAAGTCATTGCACTCCTCCTGAGATATCACAGAGCTTGGACTATCATCCATGGTGATATAAACTCTGCATAAGCAAGGGAGCTGGTTACCCCAGCTCACCAGTGGAAATGGACAGGTACCTCTGGAGGAGGATGAGAGCAGAAGCCAACCTCCACCATGTTGAGCCACTCCTAAAGGAGCCTATCTCTCACCAGGAGTGATGCAAGGAGCTCTGAACACTGAGACCACACATTAGGCAGTGTGAATACCCTGTAATCATACGCCTCCCACCAATCTCTCCCTAAAATCAGGACAATTTCTATGAGCTGATATTGCAGGGCTGGGTACTACTATTTCATTTTTAAAGCAGGTCCTTGCTTTTTTCCCAGTCCCTTCCCTGCGAAGCTGTGCTTGTTAGCGAAAGTGAAGAGACTTTTGATTTCTAAAGCCAATGTTAGAAAGTGCATTTCCCCGTGAGAGCACCTGGTTCTCGTGTTTAATGAGTAAACACAAAGAAACAGAGGCTTGAAGAATGATTGTTCCCAACAGCATTACTTCTGAACCCGACATTAAAGAGAAGTAAAAGACAACAGCACAGCAGTTCTTTGTTTTTCCACCACTCTCCCTAAAAAATGTCTTTAATGAGACGCATTTGAAGTCTAACATGGGGCCGTTCTCCTAGATTATAATTGATAAATCTTCCAAAGTGGTATGGGGGAAGGATTGTGTAATAATTACTTGTTTCTTTTGAGGAAATAAATAAAATATGAAAAATGTAATTACTAACCAGCAAAATACAGCGAGTGGGTTTCCCACCGCTCTGCGACCAGAGTGTGCCGGGAGCCGGGATTTCAGAAGTCTCTGCGAGTGCAGCATGACACACAATGATGCTGCTGCTGCTGCTCATGTTTGTTTTCCAAGTGCCAACTTTTCCAGTCGGAGTCACTGGCTCGTTTGAAGTCCTCTCATTTACTCCTGTGCCACAATTAATTTCTCTTTAAAAAGGAACAAATTGCTCTCCTAGTCGGGTGGGCGGTGCGGGAGGTGGTTGCCTTCAGAGTGGCAGTGAGGGGTTCCACCACCAGCCAAGGAGGAGGAGGAGGGGGTTGGCACACCTGGGTTCCGCAGGTAGGTGGGGGTGATGGGGACCTGTCCCCCCAGCACGGTGGGAGGTGTGAGATTCACTGCACATGCTCAGCACGGGTATGGTTTTCCCTGCAGCCCAGCTCCTCCTTACTCTGCTCCCCGTACTCCCATGGGCAGTTGTTTTCAAGTTTTCTGATAAAACCCTGCTATGGTGTCACACCTAACACCACCTCCCATGCAGCTCAGCCAGGGAAGTTCCCCATCCTGGTCTGTGCTGTGGGTTTACAGCACTGATCCTGCCCTGGGAGAACCCCCCTTTTGGCACATACACCCATAAAGCCCACAACAGCAGCTGCCAGAAAATGGTTATCAGGTCCCTCACATTGATGCATCTCCATGAGACAGAGGAGACCTGCTGGTCCTGGCAGGGGCTGGCCTCAGAGCCACAGCATGTTGACCACCTCCCTTTCCTTTTTCTGGAGTGTGACTCTTGCTCTGGCTGTTTTAGAGGCAAAACTTACTGCAAAGGTGCCTAAAAGCACTTAGGTTGAGAAACTTGATGTTTCTGATCAGACACAAAGATTTTCCTGAACTTTCAGCAGCTGGTTCCACAGAGCAGCCTTGTCTCTGGCCAAGCTGTATCCAATATCCACTGGGAATGAACCTCTTCTGCCCTGTGTAACATGGAAAGCATGCTCCATCTCAGCTGTTAATCCTTTAGAAATTCTCAGCCTAACCCACAAATGAAACTTTCGATCAGCCCTAAGCTAGTTCAAGCACCAGGTTTCTGATTCTCAAATAAAGCTGTCAAATAAATATTCAAATGTATATACTCATGCTTTCTAGACCTTTTCATTTTCTTGCTTTTTTAACCATTGCTTTGAACAACAACATGAAAATTTAATAGATTTAGAAGACTTCAAGCCAGTTCTCTCCTTCCTAATTTTGTAAAATGTTATCATAAAAGTTTTATGGTGTTTTTAAAAAAATAATCTTTCCTTAAAGTAACAATTTGAATTTTTCATGCAGAATGAAGGCCTTTCTTTTAATCAGAGTTGTCATTTTCTGGTTAGCATCACAACACAATACTAATAAAAAATGCAATTGGATTGCCTTAAGCAATTTTGCCGATTTAAATGTATGGTAGAGCTTTGTTTGAGTTATTCCTTTCTACAGAGCACCCTTAGATCTTTGTTCTCCAAGAACACTGTGCATTGGTTTTTAGAGAGGGCAGGTTACCTACAGAGTATGCCTTCCATACAAAAAAAAGGGTGACTTTTTTATTCAAATATTGTGTGGTAAAACTCTAGCAAAGTCAACAATTAGTAAATTATAGTAGTTTTCTGAATTATAATTACTCAGTTTGGTTCTGGCCCTTCAAACTCCAATCTGATTAATACCCAAAAGCAATTTGCAGCAAAGTGGTATGAAGTGCTTCACTATGAAACCAAAGACACACCGCAGTGTTTGCCTGACATGCTGTCAGCAAAGCAAACTTGTCTTGGTTGAGGTTCCTCCTCATCCATTGGTCAAGAGCAATTGAACTATGAATAAGGTTGAAAGGACCTGAAAACTCTTCCAGTAAACCTAAGCTGCAGATGAATTAATCCTGGAGCCACCGGGACATGGGGTAGGACACATAGCCTGAGCACAGGCTGAGTCTCACACTTGGGAATGGTCTCAGTGACAGCAAATCCCCCGGGACAGAGATTGTTCCCTGCGGTGCTGAGGAGAAGAAATGGATCTGTTTGGTCTCCCCATTGAATAGATTTGCAGCTTTCCAGGCTCTGGGCTCAAAAGTGCATCTCTTTCAAGTTCCCAGGCAGCAGATTTTCTCTCCATCTTTTGCTTTTGAGAATTCTAGGAGCATCTTCCATTAAATTCAAAGATGTTTAGCCTTCTAACCCTCTAAACATGATACCACAGGCTCTAGTGATCTATTGTCAGTTAAATTCTCCCTCTACACTCTCTACTACAGCCTCTCATATTTTCTTCCCTGCTGCGTGCACTTATTCCTGCATTGAAAATATGCTTTTAAACTAATACACACTATTGGTTATTTTTAGGTATCAAAGACATTTTTCTCAAGATATTTCTTCATTAATTCACTAATTCACTTTTTTTTGTCTTGATCCCATTTGCCCCTTGTTCTTTATTATCTCTCAACCCCAATGCTCAAAGGTGCCAGCACAGATTAACAGGGAGTCTGATAGCTTCTGGAGAGCAGCATTTCATGTTCTCCTGCATCCTTTTAATCAGGTTTAAACTCTTGTGACCTTCTGTTTAAGTTCAGTTTGAAAATAGCCAGCAATTCCTCAAATGAAAAACCAAATAAAACACTTCAGCATCCCTTTTTTCTATTTTGACTCACGTTCCAAATACACAGCAATGGTAGGCAGAAAATAAATAGGAGGCAGAAAAAAACCATTTTTATGGGAAACTCTTGCTCCTCCTATTAGTTCTGTAAATAATTTTGCTTGAGTTGGTCAATAAGAAGGGAGGAATCACAACGACATGGCACAGAAAATCCATCCGTCTTTCCTCCTGCATGGCAAAATATTGAGGACAAGAGATAAGTGCTGCAGAAGATGTGCTGTAGACCTCCGTGATGGACATCTCTGGAAATCCACAGTAATAGAACCCAAACCTCAAACGCAACTGCTGCTCCACTCTGGGGTTTTCAGTATTCAATCCTAGTGCTGCTTCTGAATTTGCAGCTTGAGTCCATCTCAAAACGCAAGCCAGTCCTAAATAATACATTATTGTAAAAACTGTAACTCTATCCCCCATAGAGTGCCTGGCCCAGTAATAGCTTTTTATTCCCAATTGCTTTTTCCGTGCCAGAATGAGCAAAGGCTGAGCTAGCAGCTAAAGCTAGGGATTGTGAGCTGGGGGTCTGGGGTCTAATCCCAGCTCAGCTCCTCATATGTTTTGGGAAAACACTTTACTTTTCTGACCTGAAAAATTAAGTGGCACTTCTTTATGCTGAGACTCAGTTCATGAAAGTTTGCAAATGGCTTTCAAGTCCCTAACTGAAAAGTACTGTAAAAGGTCAGAGTATAATTATAAAATAGCTAATAACGTCTTATTTTCTATTGCTGGGCCTAGCTTTAGAAAAATAAATTAGACTAAAGCCTCTGGAATCTCAGAAGCCTCATGAGAAACCTGAACTGGCACAAGACTTCCCCATATGGATGTCCACACGATTGATTTGGAAGGGAGCAGTCCTGAAATTGTTATCTCCTTTGAGACTTTCAGGCTGTTTCTCAAGTCGGAGAGACTCAAGAGGCTGAAAGTGATGTGAAGTCGCTTTGACTTTAAGAAAGCAGCCAGCAATGGCAGAGCAGTTCAGCCCAGGGAAGAGAGAACAAATTCAAGGGGTACTCCTGCCATTATTTCATGGTTTGAGCAATGCCTTGGCAGTGATGGTGTCAGACCTGACCAGAGAGATCAATACAGCTCGGCATGGGACACTGGGGTGAGCCTAGGGGCCCTGTCCATGCCACCGACAGGCAGAGCTGCTGAGGACACCCCAGTGTTGTGGGGAAAACCTGTCCCAGGAAAGCACCAGAAGCTTTCTGGAGTGGTGGAGACCAGAAGGCTTACTCCCTCCCCAGGCTTAAGGGTGAGCACTTTGGGAAGCCCATGCTAATGTGGAGGCAAGTGAAGTGAAGGATTACTGTAGCCCTGCCATCCTCCACCAAGCTGCCCTTTTCAAGGGCCCGCACTATGTTTGCTGTTGGTATCCAAAAAAAAGAAAAAGTCAGTTTATGCTAAGCAGCACATCCTTGTCACCCCACCTCTGCCAATCACCAGATAAAAGGAGTCATTATTTTAAGACCCCTGCAGATGTCTGTCTGTCTTTTGTAATGAACTCCTGAGCAACAGCGATAGTCTGTTAATTGGAGCACCCACCGTGCCGGCTTCTGTGTTTGTGTCACAGGACTGTTTCTTCTTCCAGCAGGTTTGGTTTACAGACAAAGACACATGTCTGCACGTATTTGGAGCCAGGTGGCTCCAGAAAGCCAGGACAGGCTCCTTTGGGAGATTTCTCAGTGCAATGTCTTATAGAACCTGCTCTGTCTCCTCCCGGGGCTCCAGGGAGGAACCTGGTGTTGACAAGGTGTCCCATAAGCTTTATGGAAACCAGTGAGACTGGCCACCCAAGCACTTTGGCTTCTAACTAGCTTCCACCTGCAGCAATAAGCTCAATCAAGTAATTAATACCAGCCTACCTGCACTACTAGAACTGCCACGGAGAAGACTGTTTTGTTATTTTTTAAAGAGCTTTCATGTGGTTACTGGGGCTTAAGAAAAAAATCCTCACCCCTCCTGATAGCCGTCTGTACAACTTGCTTTGTATTTTCCCCCTCCCTCTACCCCCTTCCATGACTTTTGGGCTTTCAAGTCACGTAACGCTTCAACATGGCACTGGGAGAACAGGGAAAGAACAGAATCATCACAAAGACGTTTGAAAACCCAACAAAACACTTCAGCAGCAAGGCTGGGTTAGTTAGCAGCTTTGTTTAGTTCGATTTCATCTTGAAATTTATTTACCAGAGAAAACTCAGCTCCAAGATACCGCATCTGGTTTTCTACTGAGGATGTTTCAGCATATTTTTAAATTATTTTCTTTCCAAGAAGCAAAAGAAAAAAGCCCAAACCTATGGCTCTCCAGAGGGAGCTCAATACAGCAGCTGGTCAAGTTATGTCTAGTCACTGGCTGAGCCCTAAATTAGAAAAATAATGTGTTTCTTCATCCCATTTCCATCCCCATTTTGCCTCTTCTTCCTTCAGTGTCAATCACTGGGCCACCCCATGTTCTGCTTGGAGTGCTGTAAGGCCAAAATTCAAAGATTTCATTTCTATTTAAGCCACTTGGTCTGCTATCAGCCTCCTGAGACCCTCAGAGGTGTCTATTTAATAGACACCACTCATTAGTAGTGGGATCCTACTGGCAGACAGTGATGCTGAACAAGAGCTGAAGTACAGGTAACCTGTGCTGTTTCTCCATCAACTTCTTGCAACAATTCTTATACTTTGCCCAGTAACTTGATTGTCTTGAATCGAGCTTTGAGAACTAATCAGTCATCATTTCAAGGCTCTAAGTGGTAGAAAATCTATCATGTATCTGAAAAGGATGTTGTGGTGATTAATTATGCTCTGTACAAAAGCTTCTCAACTTCTGCTTTGACCTTTGATAGCTCCAGCTTACTGGATCTTGATATTCTTTTGTCTGCAAGTTTAAAGGACCCTCCAACTAGAATTGATTACTGTGAATAAAGGGACCTTCTGCCATCTTTGCTACTTCAAAATGAGAACAAGGTGATTTCTCAGCAGTATAATCAAGGGGAACCAGATGTGACTGGTTGCCATCTTGCAGAAGGAGCGCAGCTGGATCCAAACACACACACCTGCCAATACAGCACAGCTTTCACAAGCCTAAGTATGGGCACAGAAACCATCAACAGAGGAAAGAGGAGCTGATTTAGTCACTGTGTGCAGATTTACTGTGTCTGAAATTCATGCAGGCTTATTCTTCCTCCAGGTTTTAGGAAAGGAGCAGCATTTCTGAGAGCAGCCCAGAAGAGCGGCCCCTCTCCAGGCCTGGGGAGAGACGGCAGGAGTTCAGGAGGAGTGAGGAAATCAGGGCTACAACTCTGAAGTGATCAGACAGCCACAAATTACAACTCAAGAAGGGATGTCTGGACCTGAGCACACAAAGGGGTTTAGGTTTTTTTTCTTGTTGTTATTTTGGACTTCTTATGAGCTAGCGCAAAATTGCCTCCTTGCTGAAACCAAGCTTAGCAGTCAAGGGGCATGGTGAAAGCTGGAGGTCAAGGCTGACAGTGCCTTTTCCTAGTGTTTTAGGAAAGAAATATGTAGAGTCAATACAGGGAATAGGAAAGTTATTCCACCCCTGCACATCTCAAGGTAAAACTGGACTCAGACCGTGCTGCTGTCACCCTTTCCGCAAGGTACCCAAAGGTGGGATGGTGTAGTTGAGACCTCGGTGGGAAGGAATGCATCTCTCAAAAGAAGCAGTGGGAAAGGCTCTACTTTCAATTCTTCTGAATAAAGCATTTATTTTGAAATAGAAGTTTGTTATTTCCTGAGGGTCACGTTAAGATCAAACATATTAAATATCTGTCAGCCAAATCTGACCGTACTTTGAGAGAACGTTCAGGCACACATTCCTCTGAAGTGTTTAGACTACGTGAGACATCAAATTTCCCAAATGTCTGCCTTATCTGAACTAAATCCAATTTATTTCAGTGGAACCAAAGAACCTTTCTGTAAATCCTGCAAGGCATCATCTGATTGTTTAGGCACATAAACACCTTTAAAAATGTGCGCCTGCAGCTAGAATCCCTCTTGCCACATGCAAGTCAGGTGCACAGTCTTAGCCAGTCACATAGGCAACTCCTATAATCAGGGGAGAGAGTGGACATCACCACAGGCCATCTCCTCAAACTTCCCTTGGACATCAACCCAAGGACTGGAGTGCCATCCCTCTGGGGCACTGTCTCTATTCATTACAGATGGAGCAGAGATGTCTAGTTTCATCTGCTTCAAAGTCAGGTTCTGTCTAAGTTAAACAAGACAGATCCCACCCTCCACAACTACATGGTAGAGAGGAGTAAGTTGTGCTGGAAACATACTGCAAGCCTTTTTCTGAATTTGCAAATAGGAAAGCATGATAGCACACGTGGTGCCGTGGACTGGCCTCTCGCAAGAACGCTCAGTTTACCAGCAGGCTCTCCAGTAATGAAGCTTGAAGTTTAAACCCTTAATTGTCATCCAAAAGCAAACTTCAGGACAAGTATCTGAAGTATTTTGTTAGTCGATCACCTAAGTCACTCAGGAGGAAGAAGAATCAATACCATACGACAGAGGTAATTTGCCAGCATTGATGGAACAATCAAGTTTAACTCTTTCAGAATAACCAGAGAGAAGAAATAAGGTACAAAGACATGTGCAAATAGTTTGGAATAATAAATAGAGGTGGTATTCTCTATAACTGACCATCTGGAGCTATATTGCCTCTGCTGAGTCATTCTGGTAAACTCTCTGCTTCAAGGAAAAAGTTCTGCTTCTTTTCTTTAGACATCAGCATTGAAAACATCAGCTGCAGCCTCAGAGCAACCAGTTCAACTGGGAAGTGAAAGCAGTGGGGAATTGTGGCTCACTCTGAAGCAACGGAGCAGCAGAGGATCACCTCAAGGAACATGCCAGCAAGTTAGCAACACTCCCCAGAAAAGGCCACTCTAACAACACAACATCATCCATCACGCCCTCCCGAGGACAGCTTTATAGCCGTTAGGAACCAGACTGGTAATTACAACACAGAAATACAGCACACAGAGTATTCGGAGACCAAATGGCACAGGGAGCCAGCAGCCTGCGGGCAGGCATTTGCATTTCCATCCCCGATGTGAGCAGGGACTGGCTCTGCCCTGGTGCTGGCCTAGCTCTAGGGTTGTTCAGCTGAAGTCAATGCAGCTACACAAGGGGCCAAAGCTGTGGGCTCAGAAAACCTGCACACCAAAGACAAAGGCACTTCCCAGTGACTTGCTATGCCCTAGAGAAACAGCTTCCTGACACCCATCTGGGAGCAAAGCATCACAGCGTGATGGGATGGAGACCATCGGGACACCTCTGCCTCATCCTGCAACACTACACACACACCAGGACAGGGAAACCACATGGAAATGCTCTGCTTTATTTCTGCTGCTGGCCACACTTGTTTGCATCCAATGCAGTGGTCTGAGCAGTGGATTTAAATCCAGCCTTGGTCCCAGGAGGCTGTACTGGGATCTCCCTCCATGTGCAGGGACCTACAGGGTCTGGGAAAGCCAAAGCTTATGAGAGTATTTACATCTTGAGCTGGAAGATCCCCATTAATTGCAACTTTGTAGGGAGGCTGCCAATGGAAAAGAATTTTACAGATGCAAGAGCTGTATCTTACTCCATCCCCTCTTTCCATGCTTCAAAGATAGGCCAAAAAATCTGGTAGCATATGAAGCAGCTATCAGCTTCTAATTATTCCCAAAGCCCTTGGCTCTTTCTGCACAAAGGGCCAGGGTTAAACTCTCCCTGGAAGGGTAACAGAGCGTGGATCCCAACAGGAAAATAACCAAGAACGCAGGATGTCTGCAATCTGTGAGAAGGGCCCGAGACCCTGCATGTCAATATTTAAAAGTCTGTCCAAAATCCCAAGTTCTAAACTTAGCTCCAAACATAGCACACACAGATCTGAATCTGTTTTGTCTCTGCCAAAATAGCTGTTCTGCAGATTTTTTTATTTATTCATCTCATTTGTTTTCCTTGGTCATCCTAGACACAGGATGGGAATTATTTTCAGACAAGATTCTGGGTAGCTGTAACTGGAATTAGTCTTTTACCATTAGAGGAAAAGTGTGTTCTGTGAATGTAAGACTTGGAAAGATGATGTGGAGGCTTCCCAAGGCACCACTGACATCCAACACAGCGGGAGCCAATGTAAGCAGCAGCTCCCTGGTGCGAAGGGATGGCACCGCAGTACCCACCTCAGCCTCTGCAGGGATTTCTGGGGTCGACAGGCTCTGCAGAGAGCACCAGCTCTGGGATTGGGTCCTTCACACCAGTGCACAACACGGCTGCAGACAGATGGATGTTAGGTGGTTCACAGGATATGGTCTACTTCTCTAACACGCACTTCCTACAGTACCTGTTGTGTTATTTTTAATTTTCATCAGGACTTCTAAGCATATGTAGCATTAACTGCAGCTTCAGTGTTCATGATTTGCCTGTTTTGGCAAGATTGTTCCATGGATTTAATCACTGCAAGGATCTGCCTGACATACTGGTGACTTCCAGGGTGGCTGGGAAGCCCAGAAAGCCTTGTCAAACACCAGCTAAGGACATCACTTCTGCTCCCAGTTATTTTCTTTTTTTTTTTTTTTTGACTTAGAATAAAAAACACCGCCTCT
>VZRW01008542.1:1292579-1333732 GCA_013398125.1 Aegotheles bennettii
ACTAGAATCAAGAACACCGACTCCTCAGGGCAAAGTGTAACCTCAACAAAGGTCCACAAACCTTTCCAAAGAGAGGCAGGGCTGCTCAAAAGGTTTGTTAAAGGAAAGGACTAGCACTAGGATTTGGTGGCAGTCTGCCCAGGTCCATTTGGAGGAGCCCCAGTCTGGGCAGATGCACAGCTCAGGGGTGTGCTGGAATTACAGCAGTGACTACACTGGGCAGAACAAAACCTAAAGCAGATGAGGAAAAGTAATCTGGACTCTGGCTGGCCAAGAAATCAAATGGAGATCGTTATCATTTGCTTCAGCTCAGAAGCTTAAGAAAAGCCCACACTGCCTAGGAGCCTGGCACAGCACAAAGAGGCCACGAGCATTTGCTGCAGCACAGTCTGTGCTGCAGAGCACACGGAGCATCTCCCTCTGCCCAAACCTGGCACTGACACCCACAAGTTCCCACTCTGCTCCCAACAGGAATGGCTGGAAACTCGTCATTTCCCAGCCTTTTGGCACAACTGGAGCAACTGCTTAATTTTATTTTATTGTTCCCATGATATCACTACTTAATCGTAACCAGTAAAATTCCTCTCGCAGTGCCCTCTGAGGGCCAGACCTGGCTCATGGGCAGCCAGTGTGCTGGTCTCTCATGGCTCCACGTTAGCCAAGGTGCCTTTGAAGCTACTTGCACTTCAGAACCCCTAATGCTCAGGCAAATTGCTTTTTTCTAGTGAGGAGATCAGTTGACAGACACCCTGTGTCCAAGGCAGAAAGTTGCATTCAGTGTGCTCAGAGCCACCCAACACCAGGCTGAGGAGGGACAGATAGAAGCATCAACATACATCTATGGTGGGTGTAAGCTTGCATACAATATATAAAACTGATGGGATCTATTCAATAGTTACACAGCTGGCATGAAAAAAGTTATCATTTGAAGACTTGGATTACACCTCCATCACCCAGGGGACAGAACAAGAGGTGCTGGTTAAAGTGTGTGCCCCATCGCATTGGATTGCAAGTGGAGCTCACCCAACCCAAGCTTCAGTTGCCTCAGCTGTGCATGGAGGAATGGCTACAACCTAACTTGAATGGCTACAACTGGCAGTAGAAGGTTATTGCGTTAATATTTGTAATTCCTTTGGGAGTCTCAGGTCACAAATACTGCTAGAGGAGGGCAAAGCATTCTATTAGCAAGAGCCAGTTGTTATTCTCCTTTCCTGACATCTCTGGCAGGGGATATCTGACCACTGCTCCATGCACAGGCCACTCCTGCTGCTCAGTATTTCTCTTTGTGTTTACCCTAACTGCAAACAAGGTGGAAATGCCACATGCCTGCACTCAGGGGCATACGCTCCCTTGCTAAGCAGAGGCAGCCTGGATCTGCTCCCACCTCTCCTCACTGCTCATCAGTGAACTGAACTGACTTTAATATAGGCACAAGAAAGGGAAGAGGCTTGAGCTGGAACATGGGTTCAGTCCAACACTTAGATCTTGAGAATGGAAAACTCACAGTCCTCGAAGAGGAGAGCCTGGATTGTGGTTTCTAGAGGGAGAAATTTAATACAAGCTCGTAGAGTAAATAAACTGCAACCTCATCCCTATGTCTAGTGTGTGAGAATCTACAGTCCCAGGCAGCAAGAAAGAAATCCTGGTTTTAATGGGTGCTGGAGCAAGGAGCAAAGCAAAACCAGATGGAAGGCCAGGACCAGCCCAAGCTGGTTGGTGGGCATGGTGCACCAGACCCTGTCCACTTCGCTGCCCCTCTGCAAGGACTCAGCATGCACCCAGGTGCAGGCTGCTGCCCACCCGCAGCCACTCACAGTCAGGATGGGGATGGGGATGCTGCCTCCTGCATCATCCCCTGCCCAGTGGGACCTGGCTCCACTGCTCCAGTAGGTGGGGTGGAAGGCAGCTCCAAGGGGCAGGGATGGGAAATTTCCCTAAATCCTCTTTAATCCCTAAGGACACTCATGTGTCACAGAGCAAGAATCAGCCCATGGAGCATCATTATTAGCTTAAAAAATACCCACCACAAACGTCCCCTGCTATAAAAAACTGAGCTGAAGCCATCCCAGAAAACCAGTGTTTTAAGTCAGTGGCCAGCTCTGTAAACTGCTGGTCCCAGATTTTAATTTCCTGAAGAGTCTCATTTCTCTCCCTTGCAAAAAGAAGCCGGAAAAATCCTTTCTTTCTCTCCTTCTCACAGTTGCTCTTTGAGCAAGGCTGTACCTAACAATTATTCAGGGAAACGTTATGTTGACATTGCTGTTTAGAAAATAAAAAAGGGTTTTTAAAGCTAGAGAGTAACATCATGACCATATAGCACTGGTGAATGATTAAAAATTTAGATGACTGCCTTTGAAACAATAAAAAGCTTTCGAAGCTTCTTAATGAGCAGCTATCAGAAATAAAGCATTTAAAACTTCAGAAAGTGCCTCTGTGGAAATTTCATTGTCTTTGATGCTGTAAAATAACTGCAGGGTGGATTCATTTCAAGTTCTTTTTAGCATACTGGTCGTTTAGAAATATTGGGAGATATCTTTCTTAGCAATATGTGGGGAAAACAATGTCTTGGTCGCTTTCATTTATCTGCAATTTGACAGGAGTGCAGTTTATTAACTTGAAAAGAGACAGATACATTATCTGAAACACAGAGAGTATAGTGGGTATTGCCTCCTTTTTATACCAGTGGGAGTCCATGACACTTTGAACTTGCTCACCATTAAACGCCTTCCTGAGTTGTTGAAGAGGCCTTTAAAAAGGGAGCCTGTGCATTTATGATGTAAATTCGTTATTTTGACAGTCTTTGAAATCTGTCATATTCACGTCCAATTTAATGCACCACAAAAATTCTTTTCTTTTAAAATACTTTTCTTTTAAGATTTCAAAGCCATTTTCATGTAGAAAACTATTGTTATACCTAATATATCCTGAAAGTGTTTTAGCAAAGGAACTTATATGATTCTGTTTTAAGTCATGTCAGGTTTTAAAACATGTCATTTCTTCAAATAAGCTTTGACCACGCTATCTTTTCTTTCATTAGTTAAAGTGCACTTGATTTCCATGGATACAATTAGTCAGAATATATGCCATAATATCATCATTGGATCAAACAGGGTTCTTTCAGGCTGTATTCGGTGGAGCAATTGCCCACATATCTGAGATCAATACAGCCCAGCACACAGGTAGACAGATGTAGAGAGATGAGGGCTGGTTGGGAAAGTCGAGGATTGTAGTGAAGCACAGCGTATTTAACGAGAACCTGGACCGGTGGGAAAATTAAACCGCTCCTTTTAAAATGATGAGCTCTGAGTATTTGCTCTAAACGTGGAGTGGGGTGAGGAGGAGCAGGACAGGAGGGGGGCCTCACAGCATCTGATGAAATCCAAGTTTAGTTTCATTCTGGTCGAATCCAAGCCTCATACATTTCAACTCCATTTTCAATCCAAACAAACCTCCTTAGGCTCGCTAATCCTTATTACACAGTGGATTTTAGCTGTACCTGCACTTCTTTATCAGTTTGCAAGATATTTTCAGCCAGTACAGAGGTCTTCATGCAGCTCTGCTTCAAAGTGGTGTACAGAGGAGGTTCTGTACCGAGTTTCAGAGAGTGTTTACAGATGCCTTATCACTTTGGGAGAGGAGGTTGGTGGGCAGGGGGAACACATTTCTCCAAAGCAGTGCAGAATCATCCTAATCTAAGGGAACGATCAAATAAGAGTTTCAAAGATCTCCTACTACAAAGGAAGGCATTAAGCTCACTCCTTGCCTGCCCAGACTCTGGGGCTGTTTTGGAATACATGGAAATAGGTCTGTTATACGAAGGAACCTTCCACTGATGGTTTAAGCACCATTTCACGTGTCCCCAACAGCTGGGTTTAAAATGCAGTGTATCATGAGTGAGATAAACCAGGAGAATCACTACTTCAGTGGCATTTAACCCTATAATTGGGTGGTTTTTTTCAGCACTGATTTTATAAGGTCACCCTGTTATTTCCTTTGCTGGCTGGCTTGTGATGGTGCTCTCACATATTATTACTCTCTTCCATCACAAGGAATGATATTTCAGGACTGAAAGGACGAGAGATTTGTAAGGACTGTCCTTTCCCACACTGTGATTGTCTGAAAGCTTCAAATAGTCAAAGGCTGGGTGTAAAGGTGTTTTAGATGGTGTCTCTGGGGCAGAAATCCCACCTGGTCCAGGGGTGGGAAAGAACTATAAGGATCTGATCATTTTATAGTTAGATTGCCTTGTCCCTCTGCAAAGGTGGGATATACTTTCCTGATAGAGCTTGTATCATATATTAAACCAATACTACACTTTATCTCAGCAAAAAGGCCATTAAATCTCACAACTTGAAAAAAGCAGCTTGATCCTTGAAGCAGGGAATCCTGCAGTGCTTGCTGCCTGCTAACCCGATGGCCTGGCTGTGCTCATTCACGGAATTCATTTCTGCTATCATTTCCCCTAGTTCTGGATTTCATTGGCACAAGCAAAACCTTGGGCTGCATGAGAAAATACTTTGAAATGGTGCCTAATTGACTTGGGTCTGGTTCAGAATATAGTACACCGCATAAGCCACCATAACATCAATCAGAAGGAGAAAGGATGTCCCCATGTTTGGCTTAAACTACAGGGTATTTCCTCTGCCAAAAGCATTCTAATCACACTTAAGTATAGGTTTGCTGTGGCAAAAGAGACCGACCCATTCCAGTCGCTGATTTTTCCCACAGAACAAGACTTCTGTAAGGCAGCGGGTCCCGTGGAACAGCCCAGGGTTCGTTGCACCAACTGCATTGACTTCACCAGCCTTATCATATCTCTCTTTTTTCCTCTGCACTCCCACAGTAAAAGCATGTTTCTGTGGTCTGCAAGAGTATTATTTCCATCCAAGTTTGATGGTATTAAACTTAGTCACTGGGATCTATGCCCCCCCTTTCTTCCTGGGTTTTCTGCCCTTTCCCCTTGCCTCCCCCTCTCCAATTAGCCCTAGTTAGTTCTTGTAGTGCCTCCCTGGTAGAGTAAAAACAGAAGCCAGTTGTTATGAATATAAAAAAAAGTTATTTTAAGGAGACTGCTGAAGACAGACAAAACCTGTGGTTCTCTTGAGCATGCTGACCCTGCACAATGGAGCCTGTCTGAACCCAAAATTCTGGCATCTTGGTGCCCCAACATGCTCCTAGACAACCGACTCATTTATTTAATGACTGTCATTGTCAAACACGACTTTTGGGTTTAAATGTCTCAACTTTTGGTCATACAAATGTCACATGCTTAACATTTCCACTAAGTTTTGAGCAACCTCTGGGAAAACTGAGGCCTCAAATCTAAGCAATTAAAATCACATTTGGAAATTCACACCAGTGGCTACCACTCTAAACTCACCAAGGACCTGATCCTGCCATTATATCAATGGCTCAGTGACAAAAGCATCTGGGTTTAGGGTCACTCTAGAACAAGTGACCCTGCAGACTATACTAGATGTTAGAGTACATTGTCATAGTTGGGATTACTAACAAGTCAGTGCCTGGACACGCAGAGAGCAATCATTAATCACCTTTTCAGTCATCATCTCCATTGCAGAGTGCTCATAAGAACCTAGCTCTTATCTTTCACTTCCCATGAATCAGTAGTGATTTGCTTATGAATATCAGCAAGAGAGACAGGAGGAGAAAGGGGGGATGAAGCACGTGTTAAGCCCCTCTGATAAATCAGACATACAGCAGGAGAAGGGACGAATGCAAATAGAAACACCGTTCTCTGGGAAAGCCATATGGAAGCCCAACCATCTTATGACAGGCTGTAGATCAGTCTCGTTCACTCGTGTACATACAGCAGCACAAACACATAAATTACAATTATGTCCTGGCTCATGCCAGCCTTAATTTCTAACCTCTTGAGATACCACCTCTGGGAATAGTCATGAAATCAGAGTTTTATCGGAATGAGGTTTCAGTGATAACTCCAGTTGGATAAGGCTACTGTATCACACACATACACCTCAGAAAGGCTGGGAAGAGCCTTCCCCAAGCAGCTTTAGCCATCATTCCTCCTCTGTCTGGCACAAGGGGGGCTGTTAGTTCATGTGTATCACCTGGTGGCAGCCACCACATTATCCACAACAACAGGAGCTGTTGCAGATGTGCCCAGGTCCCACCTGGCTTGGGTTGAGGTGTTAAATCCACTGCCTCTAACCTTATGGCAGAATTGACTGCAAGTGCAGAACACTGAAGAGTAATGTGCTTTGGCAAGAAACCACTTAATAGGCAGGCTACTGAATCCTGCACTCCCTGCAATTTCTAAATGGCTTTCAGAGACAGCCAATGTCCTGCCCAAAAGGGACAAACAGCTGCTTCCAGCAAGAAACACAAGGAACAAATGTTATCCTGTAGCCCTATGTCCCAGACTTGCAGCCGTGTGTCTGGATCCAAAGTTCTGTACTTCACATGGGCACTTCTGGGACTGGGAGGAACAACCACTTGCATTCATTTAGGAAAGAACTGTTCATCCTAATGCAAATATTGCCCAATTATGTGAAAAGGCTCAGTGCCTTGGACACATGGATGCAATTCATGAAAGAATCCAAACAAAGGCAAGATCAAGGAATCCTGATCTGTTGTGCAATGTCAGACAAAGAACAAATATAAAGAGTCACTAAGGAACATCATGGCATTGGGAGATACGCCAAGATATCCTGATATAGAAGCTTAACCGTGCCTAAGGGCAACTCTGAAAGAGAACGTTGTGGCACAGAACTGTCCATGCACACTTCTCACAGCTTCATGCTCCATTTTTTGCTTATCTCCCCCCTCCACCTGCATGCAGATGCACATGTCTGGCCCAGCCACCTGCAGAGATGCTTTCAGTTCAGCCAGTCTCCCCAACACACATCTTCTGCTAATATACACTTGATATTTTTACTATCATCCGATTCTTTTCTGCCTCCTGAAACAGACTGTAAATGCAAATCCTGCTGTTGGGATGGTTGAAAACAATAAAAAAGAAAAAAAAAGAAAATCAGAAGGAAAACATAAAACTGAGAGACAACTAAATATCTATCAGACAGAAAGGGAAAAAGTAAAACTGCAACAGTGGGTTGCAAAAGCAAAAATCCATTGAACTTAATCCTAGCAACACATCCCTTTGTTTATAAACCATCTGAAGCAAGTTTTACCCTGCAAACTCCATGGGGATCCTCGATTTCTCTAGCCAAATTAACTAATTTTCCTAAATCACACTAAAATCTGGTCATTTGATCTGTCACTCAAAGTCTGTCCTCCATGTAAATAAAAACAGCCCATAGATTTGATCCCATGAAGCCCATGCAGAGAATGACAGACCCTGGGCAAACAGGGCTGCTGGATGTGGATTCCCCACCAGGGCACCTCTGTGCTGTGATTTTTATCCAGGATGATCACCAAGAGCTCACTTTTTGCAGGAAAAGCCTTGGCTGAGAGTAAAACTATTTTTAGATCTACTATATATATAGGACAGATTGTATTCTTATACAATATCAAAAGATTGTCATTTAAAGTCCCAAGTATGCTGAGAGGGAGACAGCATGACTTCACACTGCCTTCGCCTTGGAACCTCCCCTGCATCCAGAAGCCATACCCTGTGTCCTGCCTTCCCTTGCCTTCAGGTGCTGAAAAAGCAAACAGATGTCCCCTTAACACAAGCTACATCAGAGATTTTGCATGGAGCAAAATCTGGCCATAGATATAATGGATTGACTCCAGTGGTCAAGCATCTCCAAAGCAAACTGAACTATCCATACAATCACCACTGATGCAAGGACCACTATGGGAAGGACAATCTCCATTGCTTGCCCCTTTGTGTCACAGTATTTTATATCTAACACAATCTTCCAAATGCCCAGCTCCTACCTGAGCACCTGGCATGCTTGAATGACCTGGAGTATGCAAACCAGGGAGGGAAAATCCTGTGTTATTCCTGCTCCACAGTCACAGAGCAGTCCTCACCCAACTCCTTTGTGGACAGACAAGTGTTTTGTGCCCCGTTGCCTGCCAACATGATCCCGTGTCCCTTTTGTGCACCCAGGTAAAGCAAGTGGCATTACCCCCTGATGCCTTCACCAGTCCTTACTCCATGGTCATGGATCCTGGAGACCTGCCTGAGTGGAGATGCTCCAACATGGACCCAGAATTTCAACATACATTGGAGGCCCAGTTGGAAGACTTCATCCCGTTGCTTTATAAGCAATAAGGGGAAAAAAGCTGAATAAAGAAGTGATGCTTTGAGTGGCTGGATGTAGTAGAATGACTTGGGGACATGAAATACAAATTGGGCCATAATTTTCATGAGATATAAAATCCAATAAGCTCAGAGCAGCTTTCCTATCTTCAGATGTGACTCCAACAGCTTTGAAGCTGCTGCTGGGACTGTGTTTCCTCTCTCTAAGAAAGCTTTTGTCCACCAGAGCCAGATGGAGATCTCAAACCTCATTTGCAGTGAAGCTAACGTATCTAAAGCTTAGGCTTTAAATATTCACAATATTCCTGCTGTCATTTCAGTGTCAAAGACTGTAAGCCCAGACAGATACACAGCATACAAAGCTGTAAGAGAATCTAACACTTTTTTAATTTCCATGTTTTTATGATGGTATTTGATCTGCTCCCCCAGCTACTAAGCTATGACTGACTACTGAAGAGGCTTCCCATAAATAGTGTATTGTATTTGGAATTTGTGCTGTGTAGGTGAAGTGTGAGTGGGCACCTCAGCCCGGGGACACGTTCCCACTGAGTGACTCAGTCCCAGGCTTTCAGTGTCTGTAGCTGGACATGAGTCTCCTCCAGACCTTGTTCTAAATCATCCATTCACTGAGTCACTCCTGCAAACAGAGCCACAACAGTAGTATTTGCAGGAGAAAAGCAAAGAGGAGCAAACAGAGAGAAGTCAGTTTAGAAGTACGAGTAGAAGCAGACTGGGAAATGCTCTGCTGCATTCACCCATCTCCAGGGGCTCAGTGCTGACCACATCCACAGGAGCAGGACAGCCACCAGCTCAGCAATGCTCTGCATCTCTCCCCTAGGAACCGTCACTTGTCCTTTGCTCCTGGTACTGCCCAAAGTGGTGGGGAATGCACGAGAACAAACGTTGCAGTGTGCAGGGCTGGTCTGGGGACTGCAGAGAGCTCTTGGCTCTGCTGCTGTGCTCTTACTGATGGGTAGGTTTAATCAAAGAAATGCACACACAAGTTCTCTGAGCTTTAAAGAGAGGTGCCCAGTGACAGCTCTGCAGCTTTGCACAGCTCTCCCTCTCCAGAACCCAAGTGGAAAACTTCTTAATACATTTTATAGCTTCATGACTTCTTTAATTATTATTTTATGGGTTTTTAGGTAAAGCTGCTGCTCACCTGTTTGAAACACTGGTTCCTATCCACCCCCTAATGTATACCAGGTGCACTGGTGCACATTTGGTGGGAGCATATTGCAGCCACTGAACTGTCATCAGCCCAGCCATCTCCCCTGCTCACTTGCTTTGCACCTGTGCCCTCTTGGCATCGCAATGTGGAAAATTCCCAAGGCACAAAGCCAATCTTATAAGTCCTGCTCTGTCTAGTTTCTGCTTGTGGGGCCTCTTGTGCAAAAACACACAAGCAGATTAACAAAGAGATCATTAAAAAAAATAAGAGAAGTTGAGCACACTACTGCTTGCACATCCATAGAGCACACCAGCCTGGGGGATATAGATGCTGTCCTCTGCATGCATGGTATGACAAGGCCATTGTAGGTGGCTGAGCTGAACAGAAAGGACAGTTGGAAGGTGCAGATACACTCCAGATTTAATGCTCATTGTCGTGAATATAAATTCTCATTTATAGTAAAGCCTCTCTAGGTTGGCAAAGTGATTTAGAAGGGTTGCAGTGTAAGTGATAATCATGCTCATGGTATTTTTGCTGAACAACCCAAGCAAGCTCACAGCTCACTAATTGTCCACAGGGATCTGACCCTGTGGATGCTTCTGAAGTAGCACCGTTAAATGCTGGGAACTTCCAACTGTTATGTTGCAATGCTCTGAGAGCTATTTTCTAAGCTAGGATGCAGGTAGCTAATTACAGGAACATCATTCTCCCAGAGCAGCACTCGAAAGTGATAATCATTTTGCCCTCCTCCCAACTAGAAGAATCCAGCCACAGCTCAGTAACAGGCAGGATCTGTATTTTCCACTGGTGGATCCATTTTATTCTATCCCATTTTATTCTAGTCTTCTATATAAGCATCATTTTTTTCCCATGACTCTCTTGATGCATCTGTGCTCTGTATCTCTAAACCACATCAGACCTGGTTTTGCTATCTCTTCTCCCTCTGCCTTTCTGTCTAGGTCTCCTGAAAGTGCTGCTCTCCCATATAACACACCCAACATTTATACACAGGGGAAATACACTGTTCTGGCAACCCAGTGCAGTAAAACCAGCAAGTTGCTCAACTGCAGGTTGAAAAGCCAGCTGAGCCCTGAGCCATCTCACAGGGCACAGATGCAGCTCTCGATGGTGTCAACCTGGAATCGTGGCACCAAAACCAACAGCATTGAACCAGTGCAACCATCAGAGCCGCAGCTGCTCTGGGACTGCACATAGGGCCATGTTTCCCCAGGCTCTGTGGGTGTTACAGAGCCAGATGGGTCTGCTGAGAGGGGGCTGGAGTCCTTACAGCAGCGTTTCACTGAGCAGGGAACACACCAGCATGCACAGTACACAGTGGCATGGGGGCGGGGGGAGTGGGTTCCCAGCTCTCCATCACTCCTTGCACAGTAAACACCTTGAGAAACAGGTGATTTTGTGGACTAGAGGGTTTCCACTGATGAAAAACAGGCACTAAAGACCTATTTATGCCACCTCATCTTCTACATCCTTAATATACACAAAATAGCTTTTTCTCCCCTTTCCAGCTCTGCTCCAACAAGCCCCTCTCAGAAGCTCTGCTACCTCCTTCTGTTTCAGTATCATCTCCAAATGTGCTTCTTATTCCCTCTGAGAAATATTTAGACACACAGTGGGCCAACTTGTCCCTGCAATGTGATTTTACCAACCTGTGCAGGTGACCTGACCTCAGTCTGTGAAGCCCATAGCAGTACCAAGTCACCACCACTGTCCCCAGCTTTCCTTGGGCTTCCTCATATGCTCCTCCCTCCTATGGGCACAGACTGTGAAGTTTTGTAGCAGTAATGCAGGTGAGCAGGAGAAAAGGGGGGAGGCTGAGCAGATTTCCCTTTGCATGAAGGTCTCTGTCTCACCCTGCCTGTGCCAGGAGCTGTGGAAGGATCTGCTGATATTCAGCCTCTGGAGTTTTTCTTGGAAGGGGAAGGGGAAGCATTTGTTTGCCAGTTCCACATTTTCTCCTGCACTTATATGTTTGTCCCTGAAAAAAAAATAAAAGTCCTCTATTGTAAAACTTGTCAAATGAGACCACCCAAGTGGCTGAAGGGAGGGAGTTGAAGGAGGAAGAAATGCCTTGAAAACCATTTTCTTTTTGATGGTTTAGAAAGGGAATTGAATGTTATTGTCTCACTTTAAATATGTTCTTTATGAGGAGGTCATGTACCAGGCACATCATTTTCTAATTACAACCATGCAGATAACATGGAAACAAAATATATGGAGATTTTCCAAAACAGAGGACGCATTTTCAAACAATACACTGTACAGCTCATTTTCCAAGTCTCAAAATAAAGCAAAGAGCTTTACTCAGAAGGAACTAGATATAGTTGTAAGCTGTTAATCGCTTCCTTTTACCCACTGTTTTATTGTCAATGGGAAACCTAAACTCAGTCAGTCACTGGATAATAACTGGAAAATATTGCCTGGGCTTTGACAGAGTTTTCTCAGGACATGCTGGTGCTGTCCATGGAAACAGCCTCACTAAACCTTCTCACAGGAAAGGAGGAATTCAGACCCACTGTAACACCACCAAGATCCAGAGCTTTCCCAGCAAAACTTGCTCACTGCAAATTGTGTATGAAGGGAATTGTGTGATCAAATCCCATTAAAATTACAGGAAATGAGGCTTAAGTGGAAACCAGTGTTCATTTTCAAACATCTCAGCCAGCGCTGGGGAGAAAGGAGGGGACTTGGGGCTTTGTTTGCAGGCAGAGATGTGGGGTGGGTGATGGAACTCTGTTCCCCATGAGCCCCTCTGATGCTCCTGCTTGTGCTGCAAGTGCCAGGGTGTGCATCTCTTCGTGCCAGTCTCTTCCCTTGGGCTTCAGGACCCTCCCTGTTTGGCACTAACAAAGGCAAGCTTCTCTCCAAGACACTGCAATTTCTGTCCCTAGGTTGAGATGATGTGAAAGCCAGCATCTCCCCAGGTGGCAGATGAAATGAAGTCAGTTTCAGGATGCCAGGGACAGAGAAGCCTCCAGGGGTAAGACTGCTTTTCCACAAGAGCTTGTGGGACTGATTTTCCCCACTGCCTCTGGTGCTTCAGCTACCCAGCCTGGGCTTGCTGGAGAGAATCCAGGTGTCCTACACCATCCACCTGCCCTGGGACACCACAGGGTCACAGCCAGCAGGCTGGTTGACAGGGCTGGAGATGCTCTGGGCAGGACCCATTCCTGCATGGACCCATCACAATGCCAGTCTCTCCAAGGAGATGGAAAGCAGTAGGAAGGGGCTGTGAATGTGTCCCCAGGATGCCCTTTCTTGTCTCTCCTACTTGCTGAGGTTGAAGGCAGGGATGCATTTGGGTACAAAATGAGGTCACAAATTATCTCTCTGGTTTTATCTCTCCACCAGATTTGCCTCCACTAGAAAAAGCATCCTGTGAACTGCAATACTGATAACAATTTTGTGTAAAGCTTCATCTCTGGCATAAACAGGGAGAGTCACATCTCAAGGCACATCAGGAGGCCCTGGTGAGCACTAGCATGGAGCAGGACGACTGCTGACCCGTCCAGGGTTTCTTCAACAGAAAAAACCTCCTCCCCACGAGATGGCACAGTAACTGTGTGTGTTTGTTTGTTCATACACCCTCCAGCATACATTTTCCCAGCAGACAAAAACCTTGTAGAGCCACTTTGGCTCATCCAGCTGAATTTGACCATAATGAGTGATTAGGGTTTTCCAAAGAGGGTAATTTAAATGTGTTTACACTGCCACTAACCCCCCCTGCTTTGTTTGTCTAAGATGCTCAGGATAGAAGGATGTGACTCTGGTCTCTTGTATCTGAAGTAACACAGTAGCTTGTAATGGAGAGTGGATGACTTTTAGGCTAAACTCTTCTGATTACAATCCTGTATAATAAATTACCCAGCAAAAGGGAAGATGATGGGCTGGATTCCAAGCTCCGAAGGAAAGCCTGATTTGGGAGAACCCAAAGATATCTCGAGTTTCCTTACTCACAGCCTTCCCTGTGAAAAGTAAACCCACCCTTCTCCTCCAATGCATCTGCTGCTGATGCTCAGGACTGCAAACTTAATACACACAGCAGCTCAAGTAGCTGGGAAATCATGAGCAAGTACAAAATCAACCTTTAATAACCCCTGAAGTAACCAATCTACCTGGTGCAACCAGGAACACGATTTCATAGATTTGCTCCAGGATGGAAAAGGAGGAAAGAAAACATTGAATGAAGCAAAAGGAGCTCACATTGATTAAGGAAATAAAAAGAGCAGCAAAGGATGGAAAGGGAAGGGAGGATCACAATCCAGGCAAAATAAACTGCTCTTTTTGTTTAACTGTTTTCTGTCCAAGCCTGCCCAGCATGAAAATCCCCTTTTAAAAGGGGACAGAGATGGAATTCACACCTGTAAGCTGGACCTGCTGCTCCTGGCATCAGGACAGCCACAAAGACCCAAGTCAGCTCAGATCAGTGTCAGTGCAGCGGGTGCATAAAGGGAGCTGAGCCCTTCCCTTTACACTGGATTACTCCAGAAGAAAGCTGCATTTGTTTGAGGTGGTCTGAATAGGCTTTGGGTTTTGGGGGCTGTGCTTTTCTGGTTTGGGTTTTGTTTTTTTGGTGGCTTGGTTTTGTTTGGTTTTGGGTTTTGTTGTTGGTTTTAAGTATCCACTTTGTATCTATTTCTGTCCCCCAAAGGGAAAGTTCTGCAAATCTGCATCAAGACTTCCTTGGGCAGCAGCAAGGAGGCTGTGCTGTCCGTGGGTTCAGCCTCCTCATGCAGGATAACAACTTGCCACGATGCTCCAGCTAACCACCCATCCCCAAGAACCAGCTTTAACAGATCACTGTTGGTAAGCTGCCGACTGCCTCCATCCCAAATTCCATTCCCTGATCTTGTGCAAACACCACTGATTCCATTCACTGTTTCTATCCTGGAGACAGTACTGTGTCCAAGATCCTAGAAAAACTGCTGTTTTTCTAACCCTTCACTGCTCAGTTTGGGCTTAATCCTGGTCCCCATCCCCGCCTGGCAGTGCAAATTTAGCCCCTGGTGCACAGCAAAAATATATGGAATTAATACCACGTTCTAATTGCAGGCAAGAGAAAGCAGTGATGCCCGCGGTGCTGAACTGCTCTCCTGTAACAGCCCTGTCAGAGCTGACTCAACAAGTACAGGGATCCACAAAGAGAACTATCACCCCACCTGGCTCTGGATAAAGGCATTTGAGAAACTGGTGCATTTATAAAATCAGTGTTTGGGTGCTGATCCTACCCATCCTTGTAGCCAGCAGCCCACAAGACCAGCAGTCTCCTCACCCAACCACTGATGCTCACACTGGGTAGAGGCTTTTCTTACCCACGGTGGGAAAAGGAGACAGATGGTCCTACCACAGCTCCATGGAAACACTTAGGAGGATCCATGTCAAAGCTCTCCCCAATGTGTTTTGATACCTTAGCGTTGCACATCTTCATGGATTTTGGACTGTCATGAGACTGTCATGTACCCACAAGCCTGGTACCCCTCAAGGGCCAATCATTGAGCAACTCAGGGTATATTGTTTCCTCCTGATGCTTAGCAGAAAACAACTAGATTCCCCCAAATGACATTCAAGGGCATTTTGAGTAGAGCCACTTCTCCCTCCAGTCCTAATAAACCATGACAGGTACTAACAACCAACAGATCAATACTGTAATTTCTGTCCTTAGATTGGGACAGTTTGAAGCCCACCATCTTCCTCATTCTGCACATTTCTTTTTGCCAAGCAGTTCTAAAGAGGTCAAAATTATTTTCCTTCCTTTGCTCTAATCTCCTCAAAGAACAAAAAGAAGTATGAAAAGAAAACACAATATTTATTGTAAATCAGTGACTTCTGCATTAAATGATCAAAGTGTGTTTGCTGCACACTTGAAGTTCAGATGCAAAGGGATTTCCAACTTAAATAAATAAAAGATTGTTTTTCTGTAATGCAAATTGAGAAGAAGCAATCCACACAAAGTAGTCAGACATGCTCTGCAGAAGGCCTGTCCCACTCCTATACCCCACATATTTTGCATGGTTGATGCTCTTAATGTTTTCAAAGGAAACACCACTCTACCAGGGCACCCTAATGAGTGCCAAGGGGGAGAAGTGGACTCCACTTGATGTATGATTACAATATGCAGCTTAATAATATAATTTCTCAGTTCAGATATTGATCCTTGGGAGTGAAGCAGTGCTGGGAATAGATCGAAGCGGGGGGTGGAGAAATAACTGCAGCCTGTTTTCTCATCTAAGAACTCCCCAAAGAGACAGAGCTTTACCCATCCCACATACTCAGGCGTGACAAGAGATCAGAACTCGCTGGGGACACGCACTGTGCCTTTCAGGTAACTTATACTATTATTAATGATCCTAAAAGAAGCTATCAAGGTATTTTGCATTTCTTTCATCTGGCAAGCCTGTTAGCACGTTTATTAATTGAGAAAGCCTCACTTTTCTGCAAGGTTGATTTTAGTATTTCTTTTTACATCCAGGAAACCAAGGTGGAGGGACTGTGCTGGGCACAGCCCCGGGCAGGGGCACAGCATTGGCCTCCTGCAATGGGGAGGAGGGCAGCTGCCCTGCTCCCCCCAGTGGTGGGCAATACCCTGCACTATAGAGAATGTAGAGGTTGACCAGAGGGCTACCTGATTGTTGATTGACAGAGCAGCCCTCCTGGTCAACCTCTACATTCTCTACACTGCACCCTAAGCTCACACATGAGAGCAAACTTGCATCCAGCCTGCTCAGATGCCAGGCTAGTGTGAGCTAAACAGCACTGGTGAGAAATGGAAAACACACCATATTCCTGAAAAAACAGGTCTCGTGTCACCCAGCATTGCCTTCCTTCAGCCACTACCCTCCTTGCCCCCTTACCCTGCTGCACCAGGTTAGCAGGCAATGTATTGAGGTGCAGCACTCCCACACCATTCATTTCTCAAGGACAGGTAGCTAAAGCTGGGAAACACCTCACACACAGCAGTGGCACTTCATCAAATGCGATGCTTCATCCCTCCATGTGGTTTTGGTAGTTGTTCTGCTTAACCCCACAACCACCATAGCTACCACCATCCCACTTCTCTACAAGGAGATGTATGGAACGTGAAGTCACCAGAGAAAATCCCCGCTGAAGATTAGGGACATGCTCACATCAACATGTCCGAAGAGCAGCAAGGGGATTAGTCAAAGTGACTAATCAGGGGAGTGGGCTGTTTCTGAAACAAGACCAGCTCCAATTTGAGGGATGCAAAACAGAAATTGAACCCAAAATATTTGTGGCAGACTCTTGGACCCTGCAAAAACCAGTACACGTGTTTCACTGTGTATAAGTGAGTACTCCTGTTAAGTGTGTGAAGCAAAACATGTGCTTAAGTGTTTGCAGAATCCAGGACTAAATCTAAAACTGATGGGTAATGGGGGGGTAAAAATTTGAGGAGAATAAGCTCACTTGCCCTTCACAGCTCCAAGCAAACCATTTCCCAGGATCCACTAAGAAAGGGCAAAGTTCAACCACAACACAGTCCAAGCTCGCTTGTACAACCCCAAACTTTGTCAATATACACCAGATCTTTACATATTTTTCACAAAACCAGGGCAAGCCCAGCACAGTTCCCAGAGCTGGCCAGGGACCATGCTGCAGAGCTTGGATTCAGAGCAAAATTCCACCAAAGTCCAGGACTTTTCTGTCCTCCATGGTTTATAGCTTCCAGCTCCACTACACCCTTGCAGAAACCTTGCTCAACCCAAGGACAACTCACAACAGCCTCATGGCATGAACTCATCCTATAGGTGACCACCACCACCACGAGCTGAGCACTGATACTGTATTTTTAAGTCAGCTACAGCATCACCTGCAGTATTCCAGCAGGCAGGAGTAGCAATGGACTCAGCTCAGCTGGATGCTGTTGTTTAGCTTTGAGTCAAGAAGATAACTTTTACTTATGCATTTGGGTGAATGACTATAATGTTTATTTTTTTTCAAATGGAATAAAAATAGACACTCGTATACAAATTAGACATTGCTCTGTGTATCCCACAATTCGCAGGTAATATTCACTCCTTAATTTTTTAAGTGAATGTTATGCTAAATAGAAGGATTTTTGCTTAAATGCAGGCTAATCCCATTTCCTCAGAACACGTGATATTTTCTTATCTCCCAAAATGGAAAGGCACATTTGAATGGGAAGTATGCTTATGTGCTATCCTATGGCATACAGGTTCACAGAGAGATCACAGTTTTCTGTAGAGCTGTTTGCTGGAAAACAGTAAGGCAAGCTCTAAAGCATCCCAGCACAGGGGGCAGAGGAGGCACCCGCGTGGAGTCTCATGGATCTGCCTGACATCCCCTTCAAGGTCTCCTATGTGACAGTAGCCACCAGCAAGTCTGGGGAGGACAGCTTCTAAATTAGATGATTTGACCACTACCTGAACAGTTGATACAGGGACTCTGGTGCTGCTAAAACTCAGTCTCTACTGCCAAGAATGGGACAAAAGATTTCAGAAGAAACACACTGAGGACCATGTATTACTGCAGCAGTGGAGACCAGAAAAACATCCCTCATCCTGATGCTCACTGCAGTCAGGTGAGCATCCCTCATCCCAAAACTCACCACAGCCAGGTGAACATCCTTCATCCTGCTGCTCACCACAGCCAGGCAAGCATCCCTCATCCTGATGCTCCCCATAGCCTGTGTCAGGTACCCAAGGCTGGAATCCTCAGTGCAGTGTCCAGCCACGGACGGGGAGGTTGGGCAGCCCAGTGGGATTTTCATAGACACATTCATGACATCTTGCATCTGCCAGCAAAGCACTGGTTGCATTTGCAGACAGGTGCTGGGACTGGTTAAACAGGACATCCTGCTTGATGTCTGTTGTTTCTCTAAAGGCCCAAGGAACTGAAAACTGCAACTAACTTAGCTCGACAGTCTGTTGGCTGTAAGAATTATCCTGCCAAATTATAGATAAGAGAAACCAAGGCAGCAAACCTTGTGCTGGATCAGCAGAGGGGCTGAAAACACCCAGGCACCGGCTGCCAGCACCATCCTCTAACCACCGGCCTCGATGGCTTTTGTGTTTCTCCTTTCCATTATGCATGCCCTTCCCTTTTCCCTTAATGATTTAGTGATGTTTGTTCCCTCACACTGCGCGCAGACCTCGCAGATCAAAATAGCCAGTCATCTAAAAAAAATTCTTGATCCTTTGTTCTTCAAAGAAACCAAATAATCTCAATCCTTTGAGAAAACTCAAAGGGTGAAGGCAAAGCATCAGGACGGATGAGAACAATAGCGGTGTATCCCCCGATGAACAAGCATCTCTAGTGCTGCGTGGTTATTAAAAAAAATTCCTTGTAGTGAAAATTCTTGGGTCAATTACTTGTTGCCACAGGGAGATTTCCTAGGAGTTTTATTGTTATTATCACTATTCGATGATTATACGTAGCAACACAAAAGTGAATTTTTATGGGGAGAAATGCAATGTTTGGTAAATCTTAAACAACAGAAAGTAGAAGGGGGTGGAGTGATGGGGGATCAAAGTCCCTGTGATTCCTATAACATCTTGGAGCCAATGCTGGCCATTAATGCTGCTTTCAGTGGTCTGAAGTATTTTTCCTCACTTTGGAAGGTTAAACAGTGGGATGAGAACAACCAGACACACAACCACCACATTTCTGCAGCAAGCAGTGTCTGCCTCGGCCAGTGCCAATCTCACTGCTCTGCCCCCCACTTTGAGAGAGTAGAGGAAAACCTGTCCGTTTCCAAGGGACAAAAAAGCAAGCCACAGTTTTCCAAAGCACACACCATATTGTCATTTTGAGGAGGACACAGGTCTCTCTGGATTGAGGACATCACTTGCCTCTGGCTCAGCTTTTGCCCACCATGTTTTGGAGTACTCCATGCTCTCAGCAGCAGCATTGACAGGAGAGGCTGTGTCCACACCTGAGAGCCAGCTCCCAGCCACACCAGTACACTCCAGTGAACAGGAAAAAATGCAAAGGGAAGCTGGACAATGCTCCTACAGATCAATCCCCTCTCAGCAGAAAGTGGCTTTTGGATCCAAATACAAATCACCTGTAATTTCCATTTTAATACGGGTTTGCACACAGGGAACACTTCCTTTGCAGAAACTTCCTCCAGAATGTGGCAGGGCAAACATTGGTTTGCCTTTTCTTTCTGTCTAAAGACAAAAGGAAGTATCAGAAAGGGAAGAAGCTAAAGCATTTCCCCACACACAGTGGACTGGTTTAATTTGTCTTTTTAGAAGTTACTAACAAAACATGATTTCTTTCTCCCTGTGCTGTGAGTTACCATGTGTTTCCCAACCAGCTACAGCAAAAATGCTCCAATTCACACCTGGAATTTGACTGGGAGCAAAGCTTAAAGTTGAAGTGCTTACTCCTCAGCCTCCTCTGACAACCCCACCGGAGGATTTGCAGGGAGCAGCTCCTCTGGCACTAGGGTGAGCCAGGCACAGCCTGCTCAGACACACAGCCTCCATGCACACAAGCCCTTTGCCAGGGCAGGTGGCTGTTCCCCCAGCACTGCACCATCACACAGGGACTGCACACACAGGGGTGGGATGGATGATTCCCAAGGTGTTTACCCCAGCCTATTTTCCACATGGCAGGAGAAGTGGATTTTGCTCTGTTCATGCTACTGTGACGCAGGACGAATGCTTCTCCCAGTGCCTTGATCCTAATCCCCCACTCCTGCTCGGAACAAAGTTTGCACATCTAAATCACAACCTGGTGAACCCCAGGGGAGCCCACAGTTACTCACAGAAGCAAAGGTACCTGCCATCACAAGTCTGGCAGAAGCAGGGCCAGAAGAAGGAATGGGTCCCACTTAACTGGTTGCCTGAAGAGGATTAATCTATTGAATACATGCTCTGAAAAAGACACATTTGGATGGGGGGGCTGATATGAAATGCTGCCTGGGTATCAAATGGGAAGCTGAAATATGTCTATCAAGCCAGTACACTTTGATCATCAGAAGTCACTCATCATTTACACATCACAGGAGGATGCTCAACTCCAGAAGGCACAGAGTCAGTCAAAAAGAAGGATCAGCTGAGTTTTTGTGTCTTAAAGATGTGCAGCCATTAAATAAATACAAGAAAATTGCCTCGTCAACCTCCCAAGGGCAGTGGCATCTTACACTCAGACAATTTACTCATGTTTTACACAACTATTAACTCTACTGCTCACCAGAGTTAAGAGATGTTTCCATTCCTAATGTCACGGAATAATCTCACTTCCAATTCCTCTTACAAAAATCAACTTGTGGGATCTTTCCTGCTTTATTTACAGCCCTCAAGAGCAGCTTTGTAGCTGAATGGCAGGACAGTGCTGCAGGGACATGTTTTGTGACTGGGGCCTTCTCACCATTCAGTCTGTGCTCCAGGATGGCCATCTGGGGCTCCTGGGACAGCAGCACACAGGGCCCAGGCTGGCACCACACAACACAAACCAGGCTGGGGGCTGCAGGGAAAAGCTTCCTTACACCTCCCCAGTGTCAGGAAAGCCAAGGAAGGGTGCACAATAGACTTGCTTTGCTTACATTATCAAAAGTGAGTGTTGTGCAAGGGGTTTTTAGATTACGTGGCTAAAAATACCCTCAGACCATCATCTTTTAAGGTTAAATAAACCAGCAGCCTACTCAGAGGAGGGAAGGCTCCTCTGCCCCCCCCACACACAGGTACCAGCACACAACACACATGGCAGGGGCTGGGTTCTCCCTGAGCTCCCAGGGCTGTGAGCAGATGCCCACCTGGACACAAACCCCTCACCCTCTGCCACAAGCCCTGGCAGCAAGCCCTTGCACACCCCCCCACACACAGCTCACCTGTAGGGCTGCCTCCAGCCTGGCATCAGTCACTGCTCCTGGCATCCCTCAGCTTCACAGAGGATGCTCACCAGAGCAGTGACAGCACAGGACTCGCTGCCATCGTTGTCACATCTGAGCAGGCAGTGGAAGGCCATGAGATTGGGGTTCTTGGTCCCCATCTCTCAGAGAAGGAGCTGGATGGGGCTGCAGCCACTTTTAAGAGCTGGGAGAGGCTGGGGAAGTGCTCACAGCCCCATCAAGGCAAAACAAGAGGCACCTGTGCTGCCCTCCCCTCCTCACCCAGCACGTGGAGCCAAGCTCCCTTCCTGCCTCTCCTCTGCAAAGGGAAGGGCATCACTACCCACACCGTCCCCCTTGCCCTGCACCAGGCATCCATCAGCTCAGAGTGCCCCTTTGTTCCAAGAGCATCTCTGGGGGATGTTTAGGATGAGACCCCATGTTCATTTGGCTCATTGCAGATTCAGGGTTCAGCCAAGTTTTGCCCAAAGCTTTTGCTCGTTTGCAAACTCCTTGAGCAAACCTGGTCCCAATTTCAAGCTGGTTTGAACTCAATTTGAGCTGATTTACAGTTTGGCATTAAAAAACAAAAACAACAACAACAACTGTTCTTTAAAATGGCAACTTTGACCATAATTTATGTGAGGCCACATGGAACTTGATGTTTTTAATTACATTTCAGATGGATTTTGTAACTTTAGGTTTTTGTTCAGAGCAAAACATGGAAGAAGGACTGGAAAACAGCAATTAATTCACATAAAACTGAATGGGAGGGTAGGTATATAAATGTCTTGCAACATCGAGTGTTGTCCTTCCATGTATGTCTAGCTGCAAATGAAAGACAACAGTGGAAGTGTTGCTTTGAGCTTGTTCCTGTACCGCTTGGCTGGGATTTCTTTCCATATGCCAGAGGTGACTTTGTAGCCCCCTCAGATCAAGTGTGCCATGCACAACACTGTTGTCCAAGCCATTTTGACACTGTCTTGCAGCTACTCTCTTTGAGATCCCAGTATTTTAATAGGTAGGATTAGATCACAGTAAAAGCTGAACCTTTGACATTTCTTCCTAGCAAGTAACTCACAAATTGGTGCTAATATTTGACTGTGCTCAGTGGAGACTGAATGGACACTTACAAAACTCACTCCTCCCCGAGGTACCGGGGCCGGGTATTTTGTTTTTACAGAGGAATATCTGGAACCTTTTAATGGATTAAAAATAAGTTGCAGTTGATCATTTGTTTGCGAGACAGAAAAGGCTTCAAAGATACACAAGCGGATTAGGCAGAAGCGTTCAGATGATTCACAAGCTGATACAGGCCACCAGTCAGGAAGCGTCTCAAATGACTTGCTCCTTTGTGCCCGCATCAAAGCACCACGGAATGAGTGGCAGCCTCCCTCCTGGCCGCCCGCCTGGGGGGACAGAGGTGGCAGCTCTGCGAGGAGCGAGGTGTGCACGGGTCGGGGAGAAGAGAATTCACCTCCCCGCTCACTGCGCTGCAGTGCATCTGCAGTTTGTAGGAGAAGCTCATGCTAAAACGTGTTTTGTAGCCATAACCTTCTCCTCCTGTTGTCTTTCTACCCTGCTCATTCTTCCTTCATTTTCTCACCCCTGCTTTATCCTTTTATTTTAGCTGGGCAAGAGGAAGTCATGTGAGAGTAAAAGTCTGTGGCTTGACCTACAGTCCCCGACTCGTCCTTGCCCCATAACCAGGGCTCCTATGCCAGGAAATGCCATCCCAGAGGGCACAGTGGGGGGCCTGGCACTGAGGCAGGGGCAGCCTAGGGCCACCTTCAGGGAGTGGGATTTATGGCCCATTGAAGACAATGGGATGAGCACCACTGACAGAACTGGGTTTGGATGAACCCTTGGGCTGACCAGTTCAGGAAAATATAAGTGATGAGTTGGAGAAGACAATTATCTAAGTTGTAAAAGTGCTGCTGGCAGTGACTGAATCCACAATCCTGAATCCACAATCACTCCTTTTTTGTTTCTTTCTATGCTTATTCGGAAGCTTCTCAGGAGAGAAGGAAGATTTCTGCAACCTCAGTCCTCCAAACCTGGGCATGGATGTGCAAAGGTGTGGGATAGTTGCTAATTACAGCTATTCAGGAGCAATTCCAGCCTCAGTGACCCAAGCAGATTGTGGGTCTGAACCCTGAGGTTCCTAAGTTCAGGGAGAGGGTCCTAAGCTGGCCGAGGGTTCATGCATCTGAGTTTCTAGGAGCTGGCATTTCCCAAACTGAAGGAGGTCAAACTTTTGCTCAAAGGCTGCCGAGAAAAAGTTGGACCTCAGGATAAGAGGCAGAGAAAGCTCACTAGAAGGGATTTGTGTGGCTCTGGGACCTGATCCTGGAGGCCAAGGATTAAGCCCATTGATCTTTGAAAAAGGCTGCAGGAGATGAAGGCTGTCTGCATTAATTCAAGGCAGATACACAAGCAGCAGCCACATGTACCATGTGGCAGCAAGAATCTCCAGAGTTCATGGCAAAGGATGGCGATTTAATGGAGTATACTGTGAAATTAGCTAGGAAAACTACATAAAGGGAGGAGAGATATTGCATATACAGTGTGTGAGATCATTATATTGCAGAGACTTTCAACGCCGTCTCATAAGGAGACACTGAAAAAGACCTTACAAGAGACTAAAAAAATCCCGCACCTCTTAACATCCTGCACTTTTAACCAAAGGCTTAACTTGCACAGAGAGCAATGCTTTTCATATTTAAATCCCATCAGCACGATGGCAGGCCAGGAGGAAATATATCCAGGCTTTGGAGCCCAGCTATGAAGGGGGAACATATAAAAATGGGGTCAGCTGGGAAAAGAAGCTGACAGAAACCCCGGTGCGGCCACCAGTTCACTTTCTGGTTTTGAAAGGCAGTAAGTTACTCTGTTCTAGCAAGTCTCCTTCATTGTAACATGGATCTGGTACACCAGCTGCTCTGAGGAAGAGCAGGAGCTGCTCCCCCATTAGCAGGGGAGACTTATGCCCAAGGCCCCCGTGTTTTATGATGGTTTGGAACAGAACTGAGTGAAGCTGTAATAGTGATGGGAGGTTGTGTAGGTCCATGACTGTTCCCTTCCCATGTCAGACAAAGTGACTTCTGCCCCAGGCAGAGCAAACAAGGGTGGCAGTCGTGCCCTTTGCTGCTTCTGACTCCCAGTGCCTCTCCCTCCTGCTTCCTGCAACCCTGGTGATGGTGCCAGTGCAAGCTCAGCACAAGAGCCAGCAGGCTCCTCACTTAGCAATCCCTCTGCCCAGCACTACAGCCCTTCTTTTGGATTTGTGCTCACAATGCTCTCTCCTATATTTTGGCACTCTAGCACACAGGCAGCTTGCAGCTACTGTAGCTGATACCACTTTCATTTGCTGCCAGAGAAAACTCTCAACCCACAGCTCAGACCAACCATCAGGCTTGCAGCTTCCCAGCTCTCGGAGATCTTTCAAAGTAGCTCTTTCTTTTGAGTTTGGTGAAACCATTGGCTTTGGTGAGATCTGCTGCTTCTCTTTGGATCCAGGGTAGTTCTTTGAATAAGCATGGCTCCCTCTGGTCCTTTAGTCTCCCAGATTCCCTGTACATGGTAACTATGGCACATCTTGCTTCAACTCTGTACACACCGAGATGTACAAACATCTTCCTTGCCCACCCAGGGCAGCCATCCAAGAGGGTGCTGCCAGCTCACCAGAATACGCAGTCAAGGGTCAGGTAGGGAACCTGTCTCTAATATGTCTCATAAGTTTACCTTTCCCAACAAGGCTAAAAAGATGGTGTCTTAATTAGATGGGAAAAGTACATCAAGCTCATTAACTAATTACGAGGGAAAGTCCCTGCAGCAGATGCCTGGATTGCCTAAAGTACTGCTTACTCTTAACTGCTAACTTTGAAAAAGGATTCTGCTATTAAAGCACTATTTGGTTCCAAAAGCACCACAAAGTGATTTATTTTTTATCATGTCTATCCAAACTAACCCCTTACAGCTTTTATAAAGTATGTGTGTGTAAGGCAGGGGGCTGGGAGCACGGGAGGACATCCATACATTCCTGGGAGCATTCACAAACGGCACCAGCTGCCTTTTGAGAAACCATCTGGTACCTGACACACACGATACGGGCTTCAACTGGTGCCTCTACAGCTCTGTCAGGAGAAAAAACACCTGAGGGCTGAAGCATAAAGTTATCAAGCAGCCAAGAACAAACTCAGCCAATAACCTCCCTGTGATCAGCAGGAAACATTTCCCCTTTCCTTTCTAGTGTGAGTTGACAAAGCAGGAGAAGGAGATGAATCTTGTGGCTGCTCCTCATTGCACCAGATAAGGACTTGAACTAGAAATTATTTCTATCACTGAGCATCTATCATTGCTCCTGAACTAGTTCATGAGACACAGCTGCAATGTTAGGGCTTGACTGGAGACATTTGTCTGCAAAGACTGAGACTCCCAGCTCATTTCAAGTAGTCCACTGAACAGTCATACCTCAGAAACAGTGGTTGATCATCAAGAAACCTCCACCAGGATCAAAACGGTGGCAGAGGGAGTGATTCCCAAATACAACTGTAGGGAGCCACAAGTGCATATTTTAATATTTAGTTCCCTTTGTAGAGTGTGTCCAGGTGAGTATTCAAAATCCAGTGGCTGAATTCAAGTTGGGGATAAGCTGTACAGTTTGGGAAGCTTTTTTTTTGATTGACCTCGTGAGTCAATGTGGAAGTGTTGTGGAACCCACCCTGGCACGGTGGGGTTAAACTGCTCAGCAGCGTGATCTTGCAATGCGCTGACAAATTGAACTCAGCAGAAATGCACTGTGAGATGCAGAAATATTGCAAGAGGTGGCCTCACTTCAGAGGTTACCAATTATCTTTTTGATCTTTAACTGATAGCAATTGGTTTGCAACCTGCAATAATACACTCTCCATTTTGATTTGCAGGGGTATTTTCATGTTCAGAGAGCTAGCACAGAAAAGTAGGAAGAAAGCTTGGCCAGCAACAAACCAGCAATTTGTATATAATCTCCAGAAAGTCCCATGAAGGCTGGGTTGTGTACCCATTCCTCACCTCTGTAAGAGGACATTGTGTTAATATTAGTGGGATTTTTAACACAGTAAAGGTGTGAGCCGGACAGAGGAGAGCTGGTAGAGTTTGGCCAAAGTGTTTCACTGTAATGGTGATGGTTCCACCATGGAGCAGGTCCAGATCTAAATCCTGGTTACCATCCTGTGTTGCACAACTGTGAGGACTGCAGGGGAGACAAGGAGCAGTGACACCAGCAATGAACAGCACAGTGGAGACAAAGGAGAGGCTGCCTGTGGAAAACAGAGGTTTGAGGAAGGAATCAGCTCTTTGCTGTGGGGTTCCTGGGCACTACAGTCACCCCAATAACACTTCCTCCCCGCTAACCCCTAACAAGAATTGGAGAGGTTTCAGAGAACTGCAAAATAGGGTCCAAATTTTGCAATAGCCTGTCCCAGCCCAAACTTCCCAAAGCCTGAGGAACCTGCAATTCTCCATCAGGAATGACAGCTTGAGCTCATGGCTGCCTCCCAGCTTCATACCTTGAGAAAGAAGCAAGACCCTCCACCATCACCCCTAGGCAGGAGAGCTCTTCAGATGTTTGTTCCCTGACTACAGACAGCAAACCCTAAATATTTGCCCTCCTCCCACTTGAGGCTGAAGGAATGCCTTAAAACATTTCTAATCGTGTAATCTCAGCTGTCATATGACCTCAGTGAGAGAAAATGGCCAAATTCAGAGTAAACTGCTTAAACCTATCATTAGGTCTCCCCCCCTTCCTCACTTTAAATAAACAAACAAACAAATGAAAACCCCCACAGCCCTTATGGGTGGTGGTGGTGGTGGTGTTTTCCTTTCCCTAGAAAGCCTGAGGAATTGCATGGTCAGGGGACTTCAGCTATTCGAGGACACCATGAAACCCACACCAGCAGCTGACAATCCATGCCTCTGCTTACGGGAGCATTATCAATAAGGAAAGTCATAAATCGCCTGCTGAACAGGAACTCCAAGACCAAAGTCCTGTAACTCAAACAGGCTCAAAGCAAAAGAGTCCCTTTAGTGTGAGGGTGGTCTGTGTAAAGTTAGGAGACACCTGCTAGCAAGTCCTGAGACACTAGCATCTGTGTAAACTTGCCCCCTCCCTGCGCCCGCAGCCCTTATAAGGTGTTGAATGAAGGAGTTTCATGAAAAAGGCTCTGTTTGGGGCAGTTCTAAGGCTTACATATACCTAAGTAAAACAGAGCCAGTGCTGTGCAGTCCTGGGATGGATTACCAGGGACCACAGGGAGGCCTATTAATTATTGTGACAAGCTGATCTGCTTGCTGGCTGGTGGCTTGGGTTGCAGGCAGAGGGGTGGGTGTGCATGTGATAACAGCCCTCGCTGGGCAAGGGTTTGGGGAGGGCACAAGAAAGTCGAGAGGATCTGAGGAAACCAGAGCAGGAGGGGGGAGCCTGGAGCTGAATGAAGTGTCCACCTGGAGCCATTCATCCCATGCATCTCTGGACCAGGAGCAGTGCCCTTGGCCCTGCTGCAACATCTCCCTGCTGCAGCGCCGTGGGCAGCTCGGCACCAGGACAAGGGAGTGGGTTGGCAGAGCAGGCCTTGGCCATCCAGACTGTGGTCCTTCACCCCCTTAGATCAGCAGCGAGCAGGATTTGAACACTGATTTAGTTTTAATTGGAAAGCAAAAGCCAGACAGTGAAACCTCTGCATGCAAGGCCATCACACTTTCTCATGAATTAAACAGTGGAAATATTTTAGCGCTGGCAAAGCTGAAATCTGGAAATACCAATATTTCACCAAAGCAGTTTTGTAACGTGCAGAAGTGTCACACATATTACTCTGAAGTTTCTAGCTGCAGGTGAAACCTTCTCATCAACTCTCGATATAAAATGCACTTATCTTAAAGGACATTTACTTTCCTGTGCTTACTGACTGTATTTGAATTGTCAAATGACACTTTGCTGAAATTATTAAAACCTAGAGGTCACAGAGAACCTGACTTGAAAGCAGGAACACACATTCTTTCGTCTGAGCAAAAGTGCATATTTGGAATTTTAAATGCAAATTTTTTTGGAGAAAGAATCGCTTTTCTGGCAGTCAAGTACAGACGGAGCATTTGAAAGAAGGTTCTGCTTTAATTTTTGACAAGTGCTGTGAATAGATACTCTGCTCTGCTGTTAGAGGGAAGGGATAGGGCAGAGCCCCGACTGCAGTGCAGGGGGGAGCCGGGGAGGGTGAGCGGGGGCCCTCGCACAACCTCTCTGCTCCTGTTTCAGGTCGGTGTGTTCCAGCAGGTCCCCCCTGCTCCCAGAGCAGAGCACGGGTGACCTGGCAGGCTGGTCCCTCGGGGAGGGCAGCAGGGAGAGGGGAGGGCTGTGCTGTGCCTTTTCACCCACCAGCCCTACAACCTCTGGCTCTGGTCCTAAGCCCCAGCAGAGAGCCAGGCTCTGACTGCAGGCAGTGTCTGGTTTATATACTCTGACTGCAGGAATGTTTTCTTTCTGAAGGATAAGGCTTATCTGTTCCCCTCATTCATACTTCCATTTAGGGTGTTCGGCAAACAGATAGGAAGGGGAAAGTAAAGATGTTCTGCATCTCACTCAAAAAAACCCTGGAGTAAAACCACCTCACAGGACATCTGCAGATTAGCCGTAACCTTCCTGTTCCGCAGTGGCTCTCCAGCGGCCGTGCCGCAGTGCATCCCAGGACATGCCTAGCTCCGAGGCCAGATGGTGCCAAAAATGCTCAGGCAAGGAGCAGTGAGCCAGCAAGCTTGAAAGAGGGTGAGAAGGAACCTTGCCCGGGTGCTGGGCCAGGTCTGTGCCTGTGGTTGCGTGTGAGATTGCAGCGCGGGGAGCAAACCCTGTCCCAGCAGAGCACAGGGTGAAAACAAAAGCATCAGGGCTTTTGAGTGCAGACTTTTCCCAACAACTCTCAGTTACCCCTGTGCTGGGCTGGTTTTAGGTCTGTACCATATTGCACCAGAGCTTCAGCAGCTGCTTTTATTCTGACAAGGTTCCACTTGTTTGAGAGCTGCAGTGAAGAACAGGGGTAGCAATGCAGGGATACGTTTGTCAGTGCCTCTTCACAAGTCTCACAGCAGACCAGCGAGCTCACAGATGGGGACACTGAGAGCTGGAGTTGAGGAGGTTTCACAGGGCAGTCCAGACAGGGTTTGGACCATGTGCTCTCCCATTGCCTGAGGAGTTCACAACCATGGAGAGCCACCAGCCCTTTTGAACCTCTAGGAGTGACAGCAGCACTGCTGACCTCCCCTCCCAGCCTGTCCTCTCCCATGTCACATCACTCAAATGAAGGAGCAGAGAGATGCCAGAGGTCAGATATTCAGTATTTTAGCTGTGTGAGACACGTGGGGCAAAGGATGAAGATTCAGCTTCCTATAGCCTTGAGGTGAGTGACCAGTGACTTCTGCTGTTTCACCTACAGGCTCCATGAGAGGGACTCGGTGTCAAAACGGGACTGCAGCCCCAACCCCGACACTTGAACATGAGCACCAACCATCTAGAGGTCACTCTGAAGAAGAGGGGATGGAGGAAACCTGCACAAGGTGGCAGAGCAGAGCTAGAAAGACATTTCCTACCACGAAAGGCCCTTCCCTTTCCTCCCCTTCCACTACTACAAATAAAGATGTGTGTTGAGGCATACAGACTCCAGCCCTGCCTTGCTCCAGCTGGTAGCAGGGCAGTGACATTACCATCACTGCAAACAGACTCCATTTTCTAGCCCATGCTGAAATCCAGGTCATTCACCTCCTCCCAGGTATCTCACCTACCCAACCTGAATTACTTTGCATAGATGTGCTCGCAATCACCCCTTCACTTCATTGTGAACCCAGACCCATCTTCACCAACATAATGCAACCTGACTTCAGTAAGACCCACTCCAGCCTGGTGCCTTCCCAGTGAGTAGGAAGGCAATCACTGCCTGCCAGCTTCACACCCTCCTCCCAATCAGCAAAGCCTGCTCCTCCGCTCCCTTTCCGTGCCTCCTGGAGAGCTCCTCGGTGCTGATCTGAAGTTTGGATGCAGTGTTGTTTCTATATATAAATGACATTATGACAAATGATGAAGGATTAAATTACACTTCAATCAAATAAAGCCAAACCAGTAGGGATCGAGGTCCCAGTGGAAAGTATACATGGAGTTCCTCAGCTTCCTGATTTGAATGACTTTGTTCTTCTTCCAGAGGAAGGGGGGGGACAAAGGAGAAGAGAGGGGAAAGGGAGAGGAGGGGGGCATTTGGCCTAAAATGAAACATTTTCCTTTTAAGTTGAACATTTGAAAATGGCTGGGAGGAAAGAACTGAAACGTTGTAATGGCTGATACTGAAGAACAGCCTGGGACTTTTGCTTTTCGAGAACAGAGGCCGGGGAGAGAGCTGTGGTGTGAAAAAGGCAACGCTGTGTGCCTTGAAGGGGAAGGTGTTTGCAGCAGCCCATCTCCTGCAGACACTGAAAACCCCCCGCAAGGCACTAACCCAATTAGCTTTGCGAAGAGCTGTGCTGTGAAAAGGCAAAGGCACTGACAGTGGTTTTGGTAAAGGCTAAAGACAGCTTCACTCTGCCTTGCACTCCCATCAGAGACACTTTATTATCTTTGTATTACCAGATCTTGCAAAGGTTGGCTCAAGAGCCTTTAGCTCTGCATCTCTGTCCAGCTAGAAAGCCTCTCTCAGCATTGCGCTGGCTCGCAGCACTGGTTTGAACACGGGAGCATTTCTAAATGCTGCAGAAATAGTCATTCCATGCCTGAGTCTGCCTGTAGTAGGTAGACAGACAGACAGACGGGCAGGGGGATGCTGTGCTCTACAATTTGCATCAGATGCTTTGCTCTAGAGGTTGTATGAATCACTACTGACCGGTTTCTGGGTGCAGACCTTGGGTCTTGTGTACAACCCCATCAGTGAAAATTCAAACAAGTGAGGCAGAACACATCAGGGTCTCCTTCAGCTTGATGGTTGTCTCTGAGTGACAACCCATCAGGTTTACTTAGCTGTGACACACTTCACCCTCCCAGGATGGCAGCTGTCTGATGAGCTCAGACAAACTCAAAACCTTCCTGGCAGATGAGGCCAACATTTCAGAAAATATTTATTTATTAAAACTTTGGCACTACGGCTGCGTGTGAATGACATGCTGCCTGAGCCAGAACAGACAGAAGACCTTTCCCCACCTCCTCATTTGGTTATTTTTGTCCTCAAACAAGACGCACCACCAGCACGTGGTATCTGTAGGTCATCCATTGGTCTGCAGAGGGAGTGATGTACAAGTTCCTCTCTGTTTACAGGGCAGTTTACATTATTCTGGTTTTGGGTCAGCCATGTGTGTACCTGCTAGAAGACCCACTTCCACTTCAGAAATGAAAATTTTAATCTTAACAAAATGAAAGGCAAAAAGGACACTTCAGCAGGTCTAGAATACCACTCTTGGTGCATGGTCAAGCCACTTCCACCAAAAAAAAGTATGAAGCCCACAAAAGCACACACGTGTACACATGTCTACACATGTGCTCAGGCACACGCTCCAGCCTGCAGCTCGACAGGATGAAAAGTGGAAGATCATCCCTTTCTGAAAGTCTTTTTGCTATGAATTTTCTCCCTGTGGTAATAGGCTTTGCAAAGTATTTTAAAGAATAACTTAAGCAATAATTCCCAGGAAACCATTTGTTACCTATGGTTAAGATCCAATCTGTTCACATTGCATCTCAACTTTCTGACACAGAAATCAAGGAGAACACTTGCAGAAATCAAGATCCAAATTGGTTCAGCCTCTGAGGATAATACAGACTTAGAAATATGGATAAATTTAAGTGGTTTTGAATAAGGACAGCATTTCAAAAAGCAGTCGAATTGTTACTTTGAAATAAGCCATTATTTTCTGCTTTTTTAAATTCCAGTCTTTAACAGGAGATGAGATCCAGACTGCCAAGAACCAAGGAGAGTTTTTGATGCAAATGAAAAGGAGCATTTAAGAACTGCAAGTATCCCATAATAGAGCCCACACCAAATTGCCAGCTCCCAGACCTGCCTGGAACATCCACGGGTCCATCCAGCCCAGGAGATCAGAGCAGGAGGGTTTAGAGGCCTAAAGTGCTGACCTCATGATTCACCTTGTTTCTCCTGGTGAGACTCTGGGGCTCACACCACAGCCTCATATTCAATCGTCTCCAGCCAAAGAGTGTGGAAGGTCTGACCTGGAGTCAGACCCAGACACATAAAACAGGCAGATGTTGCCATGGCAGGGAAGGGATGGGAGGAGAGCTCCTGAAGTCCCCTTGAGCTGTTTTTGCTGAGCCTGTCCAATGTCCCAGGGATTCATGAAATAAAGCCTTTTTCTCCCACAGCGCCATACCTGGTGAAAAAACATCTGGCTAGGAAACATCGTTGGCATGAGCATGAGTGAGACACACACTCTTGAACAAGTTTAGGATCCTCATGCTTGAGATGCTCCATGGACACCTGCTCCTGGGCACTGGCCAGATCTTTGCAAACCTTCGTGTGGTGGGTGAAAGGGGAAAGAAGCAGTTCTTGGCTATGGTGCAGTTGGAGAAGGCAGCAGCAGCAGGACAGCAGGTCCTCTCTTCCTCCCCCACACAGAGAGGAGTGGAGCAGAATGGTGCCTCCTTTAGTACCAGCCATGTCAGAGGGTCTTGGTCTTCTTTGGTTGTGGGGACACACCTCTCCCGACCTGGAAGGGCAGGGTCTGCTTCATGGAGAGCATGGAGGAACCAGAGCAGGGGGGATGAGATGGCAAACAGGGCACAAAGGCACATCCAGCAGAGGATAAGGCTGCCCCACATGCTGGGGGTCTGTCCCATGGCACGTGTGCAGGGGGAAGGTGGGGAGGCAGGGAGGAGACCTGCTGCAGCAGAGCACCTCACAACGTGAGAGCATCCACAGAGCGAAAACGGGAGCTGGCCCTCAACAAAAGGCCCAATTAGCCATCCTCCTGCAAACAAACAGCCCTTCAGCCCAACTTTTTCAAAGATGGCTCAGAAAAGAAAAGGGCCACAGGATTGGAGGGATCAACCTAAGTCATGCACATCTATTTAACAAGAAAACTCATTGATAAGCAAACCACCTGATGCTTGCACAGCAGAAAAGAAAACACCTGGTTCTGCCTGTGGGTTGATAAGCCAATATCTTTAATCTTTTTTTTTTTTCTCTTGATGACTGAAGTACACACTCTGTGCGGCCCTATGCTCCAGCCACATTGGTAATAGTAACAAAGCTTTGATGTCCCCCTCATTCAACAGAATGTTGTTTAGTTCAAAGTGGAGAACAGAGGCAATTCTTTGCTTTTAAATTATTAGCTCCCTAAGTCTTCTGTAATGATATAGTTTGACTGAAGTGTGCAGTTTATTAACTACATAAAGACGATATTATTAGAGCGGAGAAAGGCAGCCGAAAGTTTTGCCTTTCAGCTCAGCAGCAGGGGTTTTTGATACTTTGATCTCAATCAATGCTAAATGTCTTTGTGAGATAGAGGGAGCAGCAGAAATTACCTTTGGCACCATGACTACATCAATTATTTAGTTCTTTTTCTTATAAATTAAAGTGTTCTTCAACTTTTGGCCCAATTTTTTCTTCTTTTTTTTTTTCCCCTTCAGTTGATTGGGAAAAAAAAAAAAAAAGCTGAGTGGAAGAAGTCTGGCTGTGAACATTAATAAAAATCCTGCTGACCTTTCCCAGTCCTGGTCTGGAAGGGTCTTCTCTGGGGTGAGGAGATGGAGTCACGTGAACAACAACAGCAAAAGCGTGGCTTGGGGTAATGTGCTGTTCAACCAAATGACTGCATTGGTTCTTATCACAGATTTGTCTATGTCTAGCTTAATTTTATTTTTTGGGGGGCTTTTCCAATATTGCTAGCATGAATGCAGCTGGAAAAATGGGACACCTGATGGAAACAAAAGGATTGCTCTAAGCAGGATTCAAAGTGTCGGTGTTTATTAAAGTTCTTTCTATTGCTCCCAGCACAATGCAACAGAGGGAAAGTTTAGGAGCAAGAATGAGGCAGCCCCACCTTGGGTAACAATGAGAATAAATGCAGGTCTCCTAAGGCTTCTGGCAGAGCTAGCAGAGAGCCAAACCACTGCACCTGGTGCTGCAGCAGGTGCCTACATGCTACATGTTGGGTGCACTGTCACTAAAGCCAATGGTGTCAGGTAATCCTGCCCATATATAAGCTGTCACCAAATCCCACACATAAGGAACTCGTGTCCAGTCTTGAGTTAGTCTCCTATATCCAGTGCAGGGAATAAGCCATTTGCAAAGCTGATTCACCCCATCCTAAGCAGGATGGCCAGCTCCTTCCCTGGGGACAGAAACAACCCAGCACGATGGGACTAGAGGTGAGGGGGGATAACGCAGGCCAGTGCTTCTGCTGGATATCAACAAATGGATAGATATTTCAGGGGAATTTGTGATATTTTAATACTCCAGGGAAGATGCAAGGCTGATGGCCAGAGAGCAGAGCCAAGGGGGAGGGTATTGCTGCAATTTTGGGGACAGAAGTTGGTGGCTGAGCTTCAGAGCTGTGGTGTACCAAAGTGTGTTAGAAACCACTGGAACCAGAACCTCAGCTGAAAACATGAGCAGCAGGACCACGGAGATGCTGAGGAGCCAGCTTTACACCAGGGCTGAGCCTGATGCAGCTCAAGGATTTAAAATACTGTCCTTTGGCTAGAGAAATTTTTTGTGAGCAAGAAATAAAAGAGGTCTTTGCAGAGATGTTGAAGCATGAACTATGGGAACTTCAATATATTTATATGTAGAACATGTTGGAGAACAACAAATTCTGTTTTCATGGTGATCAAAGTTTTGCAAGAAGGAGGACTTGAGACAGTGTGCTAAGCTGCTATGGCAACATGAATTTTAAAAAGTAAACTGACTTGCAAGAGCTTATCTTTTCCTCTTTGGTGTGGTGGAGAACAGATCTGGGAACCTTCACCCTGTAAGAGACCCTGTGAGATGCTTGCCTCTGCTCCTAGGCCAGGCATATTGCAAAATGCATAAAGCAACCCTCGTGGCAAGGGGAAAGTTACCGCAGTGGCCGGGTTTCTTCCTGCAGCTCTGAGGCTCCTGCACCCCAAAAAGCTGAGTCACCATGACTCTTTCTCAATATATTTATCACAATTCAGATATTCAGATGCTGGGGTGAATGCACCATGAACCACTTCGGTTTGACTGACATCCTATTCTGGGACCTGAGTAGGATGTAACGTGATGCAGCCCCTGCACAGAGGTGAATTCCACCCACAGAGCACCGTTTCCAAGAGCATCATGACGTGGGCTCGGCTTACATCTCCCCTTTCAAGCCACCCTCACAAAATGTAAAGGCAGCGGTGTCAGGAACGTTTCTGACGGCTCCTTTCACAAGGGGAAGCTGTGAAGAGCTGTCATGCTCTGAGTCAGCTGTTCTGCCACGGCTGGCATTTCAGGCAGGAAGAGCCTGCTCACAGAGCTATCCCAACCATGCCGCCTGCCAAAACCACACTGGGAATCTCATGGGAACAAGCCCTCTCCTGAGCCAGCTGGTACTTCCTGCTCCCGAGGCCTGATCCTGCTGGATGCTGAGCATTCTTTGTTCCATTTTTAAATTAACAAGGCTTGAGCAATGTGCAGTCCAAGACTTCAGAGAAAACCCAGGCCCTCAGTGTTTTTGGCACTTTGGCTGCACGTCCCGGCTGGGGAGGAGAGAGTGAAATGTCAGATTTAGAGGGAGATTCGAGAGACACCGATCGCCTGGAAAACAGCTCTCAATTCTGGACATTCTAATGGGGTTCAGTGAGCTGACCATGCCCTTGCAGACACCTCTCCTCCCACCCCACAGGCCAGGCACAGTGTGGTGTGTAGCCCAGCCCCATGGCAGAGCTGGGCTAACCCCAACACTAGTGGCCCATGCTGCGGGATCCACCTCCTGCCCATCGCTCCAGCGAGAGGCTGAGGTTCACGGGCTTGGGACTCACTCCCATCCTATCCCAACAGTGTCCCCTGGAGGTTGGTGGCTGAGGCAGCCTGGGAAGAACCCTCATGGACGCTTGGAAGAACCCCAGAAGCTGCTCTGGCTTTTCGGGCTGGCCCAGCACTGCAGAGCAGCATAAAAACAAATCCCAGCAGCCATGGGTCAGCTGTTGGAGCCCACCCTGGTGTGGGGTCTGGGACCTCCACAGGATCGGAGCACATTGTGGAACCCACAGCTAATTAAACATCTTCCTCCCAGGTTCATTCAAACAATATCCAAAGTGTGACCATTGTGGCCCCTCCTGCAGCATGACAGCTCAGACCTGGGCTGTGGGGAGCTCTTCCAGCCCCCATGAGCCAGAGCAAGGCCCTGGCTGCTCTGTGGGTCTGAGGCAGCAGCGGGGAGCAGGAGAATGGAGCCGCTGTGGCGAGGGCACAGGGCTTCCTCACTGCTGCTGGAGTCTCCTTTCTTCTGTCAGCCAAGCAGCAGGGAGTGTTCTGAGAAACTGCCCACAGGGAGCGATCACTTTTTCCAGTCATTAACCTTACACATCCCTCACATTATCGGAATACCTTGGATATCTAAGTTGCTGCAGTGAGCTAATTCTTCCAGGTGACTCCAGGCAGCACTAAGTGGGCTCCTGCACAGCGAGGGGATTTGAACTGCTGGAGCTGAAAGCGCTCCCGACTCCAGCACGCCAGGCCTCCAGCAGGGGTGAGATCCTCAGATGTCACCGTGGGAGCACAGTGAGGTGGCAGGAGGGATCCGGGGCCTCCGAAACAGCAGCTTTCAACCTGCAGGTAGCAGGAGCCTGGGGGGTCCACGGGTGGAGGGAGGGAGGAAGGAAAGCAAGGCACGTGCTGGAGATGGTGACACATGGGTCTGTCCCCCCCAGGGGAAAAAACTGTAAGAGTTCTCAGGTTGAAAGAGTTTGGAAATAAAAAGCAGAGCCCTGAAGGGATAATGGCTGGGGACCACCAGTGCTGGCCTCTGGGACATGTATGTACCTGTCTGTCTGCATGTAATTGCATCAGGGTGTCCAAGCCCTGACCAAACTGCCAGTTTTGAATCCTGAAGTCTTTCCTCTGGTTTAGAAGATGAGCACGAGGCCAAGGCACTATTTGATTCCTTGGCACAGATGGGGAGATATTCCCAGTCCATTCCCTAAGGAGCAGAAGAGGTCACCAGAGAGCATGAGCTTTCCATCACCCACATGTGCACCACCAGGGAGCCAACACAGCTGCAGCCTGGTCTCTGCTCAGCAGCCACAGGGCTGTACTGGGAGATGAAACACTAATTGTCCCAGATCACTGGAAATAAACCCAGTGCTATTTCTACAAATATTTCCTGCTGCACCTCTTTGCAGTGACGGAAGTACCACCCCCCCCCGGGGCCAGCGTGGGTGAGACACATCTCTTTGACAGGAGTTTTTGGTGCATCCCCTCTCTCCTGTGGCTAGTGAACTGCACCTCTCCACAGAGAGGTTCTCATGGGAGCTGGGTATTGTATAGCACCAGTTCAGTTACTCTTGCTAAGCACATAATACAAGTAGTGCCCAAGTTCATCATGGAGAACGTGTGCATTCATTAGCTTATGAAGCATGGACAAGATGTGTCTTCCTCAGCAAGCTGAGGACACAGGGAGCCGAGGTGGTGAAGCAGCCAGCCTGGGGATCCAGTGTGGAGTGTCCACCCTGGCTCCATGCACACTGGAAGCGCTGAAAAGGAGGAAACCACAGACAACTGGGTTCCACATGACAGCATTTACTGTCTCCACGGAGCGTGACCCACCTTCCAGCCCCAGACACCCACTGCTGGCCTGTGGCCGCTGTTGACTTCTAGAGTAGAAGGCAAGGAGGTGCACAGGAGGAACCCCAAACCGATGAGAGAAATATTAATTGTAGAATGACTCTTATGTACACGGTATTAAATATAATGTTATTAACTCTTACACATCACAATGTCTTCCTGTCCTGTTTCCTGGGTTATACATTATCAGTGTCCCATCAGGAGCGGCTGATGACAATATTAACAAAAATGATCACAAAAGACACCACGTTTGTCCCTCATGAGTAGCAAGTGGCCACCACTAGTGCCTGCCAGAGCAGAACCAGATCCTCTGACAGAGCAAAGCCAGCAAGAGTGAATGCACATTGGAACCACAGAAGCATCCTGGGCAGTGTGGGGCAGCACCCTCCTGCTCAGCCATTGCCTCGGGGCACTGCATCTTTCTGCTCCCTTGGGAAAGAGTCTTTGGAAACAGAAACAGCCTCTTGACTGTCCCCAACTGCCCTGTGATTAGAGGTGTCATCCCAGACCTGGGGGAAATGAGAACAACCGAGCCCGTGTGAGGAGAGGCTTCAAATCCCACAGTAGAAGTCAGCAGGACGAACCACGTCAGCCACGCAGGCGAAGCCCCGCTTGCATTTACAAATACAAAACAGCAACAGCAAAAGTGAGAGGCCCTGTGGCCAGATTACAGAGTAACCACCCACAGCACACACGGCTAGGAAACTCCCCCACACTTGAACAAAAAGCCATCCTCAAACACTGACACATCCCAAGGAAAGCAAGGTTCTAACACCCTTGATAGCAACCCAGTTAAAGACTGTGGCAATGCATCAGTCCAAGTGTGGAGAGGCCCAAAACACCAACATGGATTTGATTTGGATCTTTCCAGGTGTTGCCAGGTTCCAGCCCTGGTTTCAAAGCCCATCCCAGCACTGAGAGGCCGGAGAAGGGAAACTGGAGCTAACGCAGCAATGCTCTGGAGCCTCTGCTCTTCTCCTGCACTGCTTGCTCTTTGGGATCATTTTTGGCTTGGATTAAGGAATGATGCTATGTCTTACAGTACACAGCTTCTCATGAGGAGTTTCCTTTATTTTGCCCAGCAATCAGCTCTCTCTTAATTAACTTGCTTTAAAATTAAAAAAAAAATAAAATAATACTAAGAGGTGGACCCAAGCTGGGGACACAAACATGCCTCAGTCTTGGCACTGAAGTCTGAGTCCTACCCTGAACAAATGCCTCCAAGCTCTGCTCCAGCTGTGCTGTGTACAGTGTGCTGACACCTCATGGCCAAGCAAGTAATTCAGATAAGACACCATTTCCCAGAACATATACATACACACACACACATAAATTCTCCATAGGCTATAAGGCAAGAAACAAGGTTCATTTATCAAGAAGTTTGCAATGAATAGATCTGAATATACCAAAGATAGGAAAGAAAACCAGTCCAGAAATACTTCAGATTCTTGAATTACAAACAGATGGGTACACCAGAGTCCTCTGCTCATAGCTGTGGTAGGCTGAGCTTCCTTGATGCTGAAGGATGGCTCTAACACTGCTTCAACAGCATGGCCCATAAATTGAGCCATACACAGCACACCTTGTGGTCTCAGGCCTGGAAAGAGAGGGTCCACATCTGGACTGCTCATGACCCAGCTCTCCCCTCGTCCATGGGGTTCTCCCAAGGGCAGATCACCTCCTTCACAGAGTCCTTACGAGCTCGGTGGTGGTTGTCCTCTCCCTCCTCAGAGTCCGTGGGGTGGATTCGGCTCTCCAAAGGAGCATCCGGTTTTATTTGGAAGAAGCTGTGTTGCGAAATAAAAACTCATCACGCATATGGCACTTTTTGATGTGCTCTCTGAGACAGCAAGCACACAGCACGAAGCCTGGCTTTGAGTTTTCCACTGTTCAAACCCCAAATCCCAGAGCAAAACCCCTGAGCAGAGAGATGGAAAATGAAGGAAATGTGCACTCCTACCCCTTTGAAGCAAAACTGCTGTGTGACACAGCTTGGGCACAGCCAGAGCACAGAGCCAGGTGGAGAAGGAGCCCTCAGATTTGTGCCTTTGAATTTATAATGTGGACTCATCCACTTGGTCAGCAGCAGAGGTGGATTAAGAGAGGTTGAGGACACGATACTCTTAGTGAGGGGCATGGCCAGGATTTGGTTTCACAAGTAACAGCCTCTCCAGGCAAAAAGTTCCCATCCTTACCCATCCTGCTCAGGAATGACAAACATTTTGCAACTCTCCCTCAAGATTTCTCCACCCTTTTTTACTCTTGGGCTTCCTCTGATTTTCAAATCATTAAACCAAACTTGAACAAACACAAATATATGAGCAGTTTTCAAAATCCAGGCATCAAAAGTAAAACCTGAGGGCTTTACACCATGAACAGGAGGTGTAAGCACAGCAGAGAGGAAGCACCAGCACGGATTCCTGCCCGTTTCTCATCAGAAAACACCCCCAATGCAGACAGCAAGCACAAGGAGCCGAGGGGAAGAGATGCTTTTGGGGGCCTTGGCTGTGATTTGGGGCAGAGCACAAACACCACTGGTGGGTTTGGGATGCAATGGTAGGGAAGGCAACCATCAGCCTGGCTGGCAGCATCACCCAACCCTGCGGGGAGGACTCTGGGGGATACACAGGGTCACTACCCCAGAGTACCCACACACCTCTCTGCTGGTGCAAAGGCCTGGAGCTTGTCACCAAACCCAACCAAAGAACCAAACAGGACAAACTCCTGCTAACCCATGCAGGGCAGCAAGAGCCCAGGGCCCGTGAAGCTGCTGAATGTGGGGGCAAAGACAAATACACACTCATGCTGGGCCGGGGCGACCTCCCCCAGGCTGCTCCAGCGTGTGGGGGCCCAGGGACACGGGACAGGGCGTGGCATGGCTGCAGGGGGACAGGGGGTGGCATGGCTGCAGGGGAGCAGGAGGTGACATGGCTGCAGGGGGGCAGGAGGTGGCATGGCTGCAGGGGGCCAGGAGGTGACATGGCTGCAGGGGGGCAGGGGGTGGCATGGCTGCAGGGGGGCAGGTGGCATGGCTGCAGAGGGACAGGGGGTGACATGGCTGCAGAGGGACAGGAGGTGACATGGCTGCAGGGGGGCAGGAGGTGACATGGCAGGGGGAGAACAGGCAGTGCAGGTGCC
>VZRW01008542.1:1333802-1365856 GCA_013398125.1 Aegotheles bennettii
CCGAGCTAATCCCAAACCGAACCGGTGCCCTCTGTGAGGTGCCTGGGTGCCCGTGCTGTGCTCACCTGCTCACCGCCCTGGCGTCCGGACGGAGCCGCTGCTCCCGCTCGCCCAGCGGCTGCACCTTCCCGTGGGGCACGGCCGGGCACTTGGGCGAGAGCCTGGAGAAGCTGGGTGAGGTCCAGCAGCCCCTCTTCAGGAACCGGCCGAAGGACAGGGTGGCCACACGGGACTTCCCAGCGCTGGAGGGGAAGGAGCCGGGGCTGGCCCTCCGGGGCTCTCTCTGGGGGCCCGCGGTGCTGTCTGTGGCCACGGCGTGGGGCAGGGCCNCCGGGGGGCCGGGGCAGGTGGGGGGCGGGCAGGTCGGTGGCCACGGCTGGGTGCCGGTGCCAGCATAGACAGCCAGGCGAGGGGCCGGGGAGGCAAGGTGGGACAGCTGTGGGGAGGAAAAGGAGAGAGGCTCAGTCAGGCCTGGGGGGGGGCACACCAGTGTCTGGCCTCCCCAGGCATCGCCAGGAGGAGAAGCCTTCTCCTCTGTAGGAGAAGGGTCGGGTGCTGCTGGGAGAGACCAGGCTCAGCCGCCAGCCACCCCAGCCAAGCCTGGGCCGGTGCGCCCCGCTCCTGCAGCTCCAGCCCCATCCCTGCCCTCCCACAGCAGGAGGGTGGAGGCGTCACGAATTGCCCATGGAAAGCAGCAGGGTCATTGCTACCGGCCTCAGCGGGTGCTGACAGATCCAGCCCCACACCCGCTGGGATGCTGTAGGAGAGACACCAGTTTGTCTCATTCCTTACAACAATTAGCTCCAGGCACAGAGGAGTCTGCTATCCTGAGAATGTCATCTTGGTTATAAATGGCAATAACCATGTCACACCCCAAGCACCAATGTGCTGGCTGCTGTGGTGGCCAAGAAATAGGACACTGAGCTCCAAACCCTGATGACTGATAATACAAGAAGCCACATCTTGTACTGAAACCCCCAGCGTCCCTGGCTGGTGCTGTGAAGACTCCAGCTCAGCTAATTCAGCCCCCAGGACAAGTCCAAGCACAGATTCATCAGCAGAGGACATGCTGCATGCCAGCATCCCCCTCCCAGCTCCCAAAGACTTGCTCCCAGCAGAAATGAAACGCAGCTCAAGTGTCCCAAAAGAAGTGCTGAGAGCAGAGGCACATACAGAAAACGCATGCACGCGTGGCAGAGAGATGACACAGTGAAGGATGAACACGCTGAGACAAGACAGAGAAGGATGAACACAGTTCTTTTTTCATTTTCTACATTTATTTTTATTAGACAGATGAATGCATGGAAGCGATGGCCAAGAAATGAAACAACATATTGCTCTGATTTCCAATGGAAACAATTTCTTGGCTGGCACAAAGTGTTTGTACCGTGGTCACACTTTGTACCAGGCGACCTTCCTCTTCAGGGGCTGAACAGCAGGGACCGAGGAGCAGTACACTGGTCCATGCCAGCTTATTCAGCCTGTAAGCAGAACAGAGCCAGCTCCTGCCTGCAAGTGTAGGACTGGTGTTCCACAAACACAGCGACTCCAGAGCATGCCACGTTAACCCATGTCAGGGGACAGCGAAGCAAAGCTGAGATGATGGAAAATCAGAGAAAGGAATGGATATAGAGAACGTAGAAAGCAAAGCTGCAGACAAAACAGAAGTAGAATCAGAGGGACTGACTGGAACACACAGATTTGTCATTTATTATTTATACTCTGACTTGATCTTCCACATGTTACTACATACTGGCAACCCCAACATGCTCAGTGCTCCATGTTACGCAAACTCATCACATCCAAGTAGCTTTGGACCAACCCTGCCAAGTTCCTGAGTATCCTTCAGTGCTCTCATGTCAAGGTAGGTTGACAGTGCTTAGTATCTCACATAAAAAAGCTTAGTGGTTTTAGGCAGAAATAAAAAATAAATTACAGTCTGAGGCTGCTCACCCTTACAGAATTGCAAAATCTGCCATTGCTTCCACTAGGAATAAGAGCAGAGACTTAGCAAGCAGACCTTGACACCAGAGCAAAAGACTCACGCAACTTGGTTTCAATTCCTCTGAGGAGGTTCATCACCTTTAGGTTAATGGAGGTCATAAAAATCTCCCTAGCTCATCTGCAAAGCAAAGGACACCTAGTTCTGCCATGATACCAGATCAGACCATGTAGCCCTGACTCTGCCTCTGACAACACGCACAGGGAGGGCAAGAATCCCTGCTCAAAGGTGTCTGGGACACAGCTATCACCTGACTATCTCCCTGTTCGCCAGGGGCTGGGCTGGTACCCGAGGCCTCCCACTCACATCCAGCTTTCTCCATCTCCCATTTCCTGTAAAACCATACCAGTAGTAAAAATGGATGAACAATACGAACCGGGGTGAAGAAATGTCCCAGACCTCAGTGCTTCCCCCTCAGTCCCTTTGCTTCTCCTCAACTCTAACACACAAGGAAGCTTTACCGCCCCCCCAATTCCCTTTACTGGGCTTTGCAGGAATTTTCTCACTTCTGGTAATCACTGGCCAGGTCCAGGCATGCCGGGGTTTCCCAGCAAAACATGCTGGGGTTTCCCAGCAAAGCCTGGAATCTCCCTGAGCTCCTTAGCACTAATGCAGTACTTCAGGTTGCCTCATTCTAAAGAGCAAAAGAGACAGAGCAAATGAAAAAAAACACCACTAAAAGTTGAAATCTGCTCTTAACACCTCTACCCTGGTTCTTCTTCACCTCTGGGCTTCATGCCAGTGACAACTGGAATTACCTCCTGTTAGTTTTTTTTTTAAACTGAAAATAGAAGAGCAGGAAAAAGACAAGACAAGAGGTAGGAAGGATTCAGTAAAAGAAACAGAGCTGTGGCTGCATCTCTCAAGCCCTCCTGCAGGCTCTTGCCAGCTGGCTCTCTATGCCTGCACACCCAGCTCATCGTGTAGGGAGTCAAGGGGGGGAGCAGAGTTTTCCCCTGATCATCTCTGATGTGCCAGTGGGGTCTTGGAGTGTCATTAAAATTCCAAGGGTCAACGAAACCTTCAGAAACGCTCATCCTACTGTACTCACAAGAAGTCAACCCTGCTTTTCTGCCTGTGGCTCCATTGCCCTGGCTAGGAGGTGCAGGATCCTGGGAGCAAGGAGTGCATTCCTCTCGGGGGGTGCCCAGGACGCACCCTTGGGAGGGCCCACATACCCCCGAGAGGATGGACACCAGCACGGACATGCTCCGAGGTGGGGCACCTTGTCCTGCTCCCTGCAGGGTCACCCACCTCTGCTCCTAAGAAGGCTGATTTGAATCCAAAGGACTGGGATGGCAGAGCTTTACTCTGCCTGGTGCCATCCCACCTCCTGGAGGTACAGGAGGCAGGGAGAGGCAGCGGGCTGCCCAGCCTCTGGAGGGGGCTCAGGGCAGCCAGAAGGCATTGCCCCTCTGATGTGTGCAGGGAGGGAGCCAGGGCCCTGCACCCCAAGTCCAGCACAGCCAGCGGCCTGGCTCCAGCAGCAATCCCATGCCTGACATGCCTGGGAAGTGACATCTGTTGCTCCAGAAGCCATGGAAACAAACGTGAGGGAAGCAGGCTGTTGGCAGAGCCGGCCTGGGAAACCTAAAGCAGCACTGACACCTTCAGGAAGGGGAGACGAAGCTCAACACCAGCCTCGGCTTGTCTTTTCCCTGCGCTGTGCCCTGCAGGGCTCAGAGCCTACTTGGGAGGAGGTTGTTCCTTCTTGAGCTGGCTCCTTCGATCCAGCTTGCTCATGACCTGCGTGATGTCCACGGTCGTGGCGGCTTCTCTGGCTTTGGCCTCTTCCTCCAGCTGCCTCAGGATGACGGGACTGGGGCTGGAGGGGAGCTGACGGCGTCCAAACGGGAAACCGGAGCTGGGCAGAGAGTGAGAGAAAGGAGCAGGGCATTACTGAAAAGTAGAAGGGTACCAAAAACTCACCCCTGGTAAGCAAACTTACCCAGAGGGCAAGCTCAGACACAGACGGATGTGCCACTGTCACCCGCACAACAAAAAGGAAGCACAAATGTGGATGAAGTGGTTTAAAGCAGGACTTGGTGACTCAGTGTCACACATCAGCTACAGAACTGCTAAAAGTGTAAAGTCAGTCCTGTTCCTGGTCCTCGTGAGGGACTCCAGGGCCAGGAGATGGCTGGTATGTTCCTCCTTCTCTTGTAAGCATTTGCACGTAATTAACACCCAGTGTGAACCCAAACAACTGTTATCAGTGGAATTTTTTCTAGTGTCCTCAGTAGGATCAAGATTGGGACCAGAATGGGTGTTTGTGGTGTCTGGGATACCCTCAGAAAACACCCGCTACCTGCTCCAGCAAAGCCAGTGCCAGCAGCAGTGGAATCTTGATCTTGTTCAGCCACCTCTGGATGAGGTACTAGCTCTTCAGTTTACTCAGGATGCTGAGTTTTGTGTCTCCAGAACAGGCACTGACAAACATGAAGGCAGTCACCGAGGTTCAAACAGCATCTGCCTTGTGATGTGTGGCTCAGGGAAGAACTAACCAAACCCCAGGCAAGTCAGCAGGAGGGGTTTTTCCACTGACTTGAAATGGACTTTAGATGAAACGATAGTGTGAAAGTCCACGATTCCTCTTTCTTGCTTGCTAGGTTGAGGAGTGGAAGAGGAACATAGAAAGAAGGACACCATCCAGTCTGGCTCTGACATTGCACGCCCAGCTTTAAGAAGCAACTGCAGTTGAAATGGCCTAAATGTGCTCTGCAACGTTCACCTTGGTCTGGGAACAGCCATTTCAAGCCTGTTCCTTCTAAGGCCATCTACCTTGTGCCAGCAGTCACGTGCAGATAAGATGCTGTTTGCTCTCATGTGGCTGCCTGTCACCTCCACTTCACAGGGGCTTTGTCAAGGCAGAGCTGAGCAGAACCCATCGAGGGCCCTGCGTTGGCTCTGTGTCCTCTCTGGCAGCCAACATTTGGTGGGCGGGAGTTTTCCCATGCCCTGTACATAATGCTCTCTCCTTCCAGGAAAGGAGCCATGATTAATTCAACAATCACAGTCTTGCTAAACAGACCCATCAGACCAGGCATCCAAGCAACCGTCAAGTTGATTCTGACTGCACACAAGCCACTTCCAAAAGGCTCACAAATAAGTAGCATAATCAGTCTCAAAGCAAAGCACCTTTTTAGTGAAAAAAAATTAATTAAGCAAACACCTAAATCATAGTAAATTTGCTGCAATTCAGGCTTTTTCTACCCTTGCTACAACAAGAAAAACAAAACCCACAATTACATCCAGTTTCACTTGCCTTTTTTTGACAGTCTCTCGTGGCACAACAGCCTTGGCCAGCATTTCCTTGTACACTGGGGACTTCAAATAGCGGCCATAGGAGTCCTACTAGGAGAAAAAAAGAGAAACTGGTAGTTATGGGCTGCAAACACCCTTATTAAAATCACCACCAAATCCAGCTGCTCAGGAGCCAGGGAGGCTGGGAACTGGATAATCTCCTCCAGCAGCTCCAGGGACTTTGCATCTTTCAGGCAAATGTAGCTATTTAAAGCAATCCCCTTTCATCTTGGTGTAAAATTCCCATGATTTTCCATCTCACAATAAAGCTTCCCAGGTAAGATCCAGACCAAAATGTCTGAACTGAACTTAGCCCAGGCCAGTGGTGTCTCACAGTCATTGCAGGGTAAGGTGCTCATGTTTCAGGAGCCAAACCTTTCAGCAACCAGTGAAAACCAGTCCAGTTCTGCTGCTCTCAGTGTCAATGTGCATTGGCTGCTGCTGGCCCATAATGCTCCTTCCTGCTAAGTGTGTTTTGTATCGCTCCTATGGAAGAGTTCCGGGTTATTTGTGGTCACCATGATCTAATGGAAGCCACACCAAACTGTATGCTGACATCAGCCTGCAGTCTGCTGCATCAGTCAGACCTAGAAAAGGGTGTCCATCAACAGAACCACAGCAAAACGAGTGGGGAAAAAAAAATCAGTAAAACTTGAGATGGGCCCTGTCTGGTCATGCTCTTGGTACAAAACTCTTGAAGTGATATCACAACTGCTACTAGCTTTCCCATCCACCACTGAAATCCAGTTGGATACAAGCAACCCATCACATAGATACCTAATGTGGTCCACAAAGTGGTATTAACTGAGTGAAGTTAAAAGATTTGTTCAAGCTCTGAATGAGCTGGTGACCAAGCTGGTACTAGAAAGTAGGACTACCAGCAGACACCCCACCTCTACCACACTGGGGACATGCTGCCCTAGAGGGAAGGGAAGGAGAAGCAGCAAAATACAAAGGCCCTACCCAGTGTTTGCTTAAATCAGCAAATTTGAGGGATTTTCAAACAAAAGCCACTTGAAAGTGACAGCCCATAGCACACAAAGGCACGGAAAGGCCCAGAGAACTGGAATCCCCCTAAGGCTTTGGAAACAAACAACAAACCTTTTTCATCAGCATGTAAATGTGGGTCTGAGCAGCATCTAAAACATAGCGATGAGGGTGCTTGAGGCCTTTGACTGTGATGCCCATTGTTGTGCCATCAATGTTAATCCAGCGCCTTGCTCCTGGAGCCAGGAAAAGCCTGCAAGGAGGAGGAATCAAAGGTGACATTAACAACTGGGAATTCCTGGAGTTCCCTCTGTCTGTGCATGAAAGGGAAAGTTCCTTCAGCTCCCCACTATAATTTGCTGTCCTGACCTTGGGCAGTCAATCTCTTCAGCAGTACCACATGCAGTCACTTCCTCTTGCACTGTTTACACACAACATAAACCAAATTTTAACCCACTGGAAGCAAAAAGGGTCCCTCCACTCCCCTGTGGCTGCCCCAAAATATTTGCTATTCCACACTTCTACTTAAATTACACACCAAGACCTAAATGTAATAGTGGAGAACAGAGAGGAAAAGTACCTATATAACAAAACAACACTTATGCTTTCATCTTCAAGAGCTCCTCTCCTACGTGGGGACATAGGAGAGTCACATTTGATGACAGCTTACAAATGAATGTCTCAGGAATAAATGATTTGGGGAATGACAACGTGTGGAGGAAGGTGATGGGACTCATGTACAAAGAGTTTAAGAATGTAAAATTATCACACTCACTTGTAGATTTCTTCTGCTTTTTCTTTGACCTTGGATTGGTCTCCATACTTGAGATCCTCACAGGCCTCCCAGAAACCCAGATTCTCTCCTGTGTAATAAGGATGCAGTCAGCAGACAGCAAAACTGAGGAAAACACAATCCCATTTATTAACTCCTAAACTGAATTTCTTTGACTCAGTATGTGTTGGTCCCGATTCAGTCTCTCCAATTCCTACAACCACCTTGAAAATCCCATTGGGACTGAAGGAGGGAAATAGCTTTCCCCAGCTCAGGGACAAATGACATCTGTAAGAGCTTGTGCGTTCAGCCAGCTCCAGCTCGCCTGGGAGCAGTGTTCCCACACAGGCTGCCCTGGGCTGTATTTTGTGTCCTGTGCCACTAGATGGTATTGCACACACTGGCTGCACCGCCAGCGCCTCCAAAATCACTTCTCCTGCCTTTACTTTGTGCCTTGTCACTGTCCCAGCTCACAGCACCTACTGCACAGGCATTCCCACCACCACTCCCTTAGCTGTGCAGCATCCCGCTGTGTGGCCTGGGCAGGGACCAAGGGAGAGCTGCAGCAGACCCACCACTGAACTCCTTCTTCAGGAAGATCTGGAAGTTCTGCCGCCCTTTCGGGTCCCGTATCAGCTCGCTGAAGTTGAAGGCCCATCGCTCCACACGCATTCTGGTGGGGACCTCCACTCTGCACAGGTTGAAAACAAACAGCACTGCCAGTTTCATGTGGCCCAGCTAATTGGCAGATTAATTAAAACCAAAGTGCTCTTTGCTGGAATGCCAAGAGACTTTTCAGCTCTCTGTTTTCCAGAATGCTGAAATTGGCTCCTGAAGTCAGCCCACTAAGTAAGCTGTAATTAAACAACTTGGTGCACAGTGGGATGAGGATTTATCTCGGATTTATGCTGCTCTCAAAGTGATGGCCCAGCTTTGTTGGAGGTTTGACTCAGCCCTGTTCTGGTGGAGGCACTGGTTGGTGCTTTCTCATGAAGGCATTCTGTGAAGGTGTCCTTTGGGGCTGTCTAATGGGATATTATCACTCTAACAGGATTGCTGGTCTCAAGTGAGAATCAGCAATATGTTGTATGCCTCAAGCCCAGAGATGCCACTGCATAATTAGCAAATACTATCTCAATGGAAAACGAAAGGAGACCTCAGAGAAGGGATGGACTGCCAGTATGTGCCTCCAACCCAAACTCTCTCCTAAGAAAGCAGCCTGAGGTGTGTGCAAAGACCAAGGGCCAGTAGTTGAACCCTGAATCACTACACCATTGGTAGCACCTAGTTTAGCAGGGTTAACACTAAACCAAATGTTAAACCTGAGTGTAACTGGTTGTATTCCATCCCTGTGCTAGTAAAAGTGGACTTCACTCATCCGAGGGGAGGACTAGGCCCACTGATTGCATACCCCCATCATCAGTTTAAGAATTTCTGAGATGTTAAGGAAGGCTTCACCTGAAGATAATGCTGGAAGTTTAGCATGGAGGATACCCCAGAGGCAGTTTCTTTAGCAGGACCAAGCTACATCAGAAAGGGAATGCTTCTCTGCTCACCATCAGAGACCAGATATCATGACGAAATCAGTGGCTCCCTTTTCTGGGTGAGTGCATGAGAGCATAAAGGTGAGTGCAAAACCCAAGCTGGGAACAAAACACAAATACATACAGTTTTGCATTGAGATCCCAGAACTCAGGGTCATCTGTTATCCAGGGGTTGCTGGGGAGACATCCAGACACGAAAGGATCATTGGAGAGAAACTGCTCAGAGTACTTCACAAGCCTGCAAGCAAATCCAACAAAATCAAAACATTCATTTGCAGGCAGAACTGCAGCCAGCCCCTCTACAATCGAAGGGTTGCACAGACTATAGAGATCTTCAGAGGTGCAGCCCTATCAGCACGGGCATTGGGAACATGGCCCCAGCCTCACTAGAAAAATTGATTCATTAGCTCAGTTAATCTTTTCCACTTCCCTAACAGTAACCTCCTGACTGTCCTCCAAAGCAGTGACTTTGTCAGTTCAAGTGCAGGGAGATACAAGACTCTCTCCCACCACCTCCTTTTGCCTCTTAACTTCAAGGAAGTGGGACTAAGCCCCAAACAGCCTCTGTCTCCTTCTCCAGCCAACTGGCAAAGGCCTGACCCTGCACTGGCTTGTGCCACACATTACAGAAAGTGTCAGAGAAAGGAAAGCAAGTGCTGTACTTGCTCAGGGTGGGTTCTCCACAGCCTTCCCATGGGATGTGGGAGCCCAGAGAGCTCCAGCAGAGATGCGGGAGTGCTGGGGGCACATCCCAGCTTCTCCTCTTCTCTGCTCACCTACCGCATGGCTCACTCCTCTGCAAATGACTCTGAGGGCTTGGCACAGAGCAAAAATGTCTCTATTCTAGCAGGAACCAGACAAACACTTCTCCTACCTTCTAAGTTGGCCAGACTTGTAATTGCTACCGATTTCACTAATGTCCTGGAATTTTAGCTTTCTCCTCCCTTTTTCATTCTTGAAAAAATCATCTGGTTTCTGCATTTAAAATTCCTTCCAGGCCAAATTGCTTTCATGTGCTCAAAGCTGTGAGCACACTGTCCAAGGACCCACTGCTAACGGGCACCTTGGCACAGAGCCTGCAATTAGACAATGCTGCAGCACAAAGCATACCACAGGTTTGGCACAGAAGTGCTCGATCCTATCTTCTCACTGGAAATGCCAAGGCGTTCAGCACCTGCATAATTCACTCCAATCCATACATTCTAATCAAGCTACAGATTTATACCTGTCAACTCAGGAACACTGCTCTGTCCTTTTAATGATTAATGATCCGCAGCTCCTCCTAAATCAATGCAATGCTCTGATGCATGCACAGTATCTAGTTGCTGCTCTTATCCTTGTCAATAACAATTTGATTTGGACCCAATCCTGGAGCTGAGACAAAGATCCAAATTTCCAGATGATTTTTTGATCTAGGTGATAGGCATTATCCACCAGAAGATATCTGTGACTAATCTGTGGAAAGCTGAATTGCCAAAGAGTTAAGCACCACAGAATTCCTGGAAGGTAGTCAGGTGTCCCCAGCTCCAGCTGACAGTTTGGAAAACTGAGGCAAGAGAGTTTTAAGTGACCCGGGAGTCAGTGACAGATAAAATGAGTAGATGTGCTGGTGCCTTGCAAATTGTGGTTCTCAGGACAGCTTCCCAGACTCTTCCTCCCATTCCAGTCATCCACGGCTATCTTCTCCCTGGGAACAGGCCTGAGCACCTTGTTTATCTCAGCTTGGATATGAATCTTGGGGTGGCAATGACTATGTAAAACAGACTGGTGGTGTGGACTGCACCCCTAGGCAACAGGCAGTACATAAGATTCCAGGTAAGAAATGCCTCTGGAAAACATACTAAAGACTAATGCTAGGACTGGGACCTTTGCATTTAATTGGCTTCATCAAGAATCTGATCAGGAAACACTCCCACTGAGAAGAGGAATCGCTAATTAACTGCTTGAATGTCCATGGAGGGGTGTGTGTTCCTTCACAACACAGAACAACCAGAGACTTTCCCAGCTCTGCTGCCTTCCACTGAGCATCACCATACAGTAAGAACACTCCCTGGGGCTCAATCCAGCCCAGCAGGCTGGCGACCAGGGACAGGAGGGTCAGTCTGTCTTCCCTGGTTACTCCTCCCTCACAGGAGCAGGCACAGGACAGACACACACTGCATCCTCACAAGGCAGCCTCCACGCAGCTGCTTTTCCAGACTGCACAGCTATGCTGGGTCCCAAGTGCTGTAATCCAGCCCTGACCAGCCTGATCATCTCGATTTCAGAGGGAACCTCAGAGAGGCTGGCACTGCTTTGCAGATATTCACAGCAAAGACCTCCTTAGCTCCAAGGGAGCCTCTTCTGGGACTCGGATCCCTCCTCTGCCTTGTGTCTCCTGGCCCAGGCAACACACAGCACAGACAGCACAAACAACACTGCGTGTGGCCACCGCATCGATTCCCCCGACTGAGTCACCAGCTGCCAGAGCAGATAGCTTCATCATCTCATTAGGAGATAAATACTGAAGACTAATTAATGTGTGGACAGAAGGAAATCAGGACTTACCCTCCAAGAGAGACAGAAGATTTCACTCTGGGCTTCATGATGGCCTGCTGATAGTACATGATCTGAGAGGGATCAAAAGCGTCCACGGTTAAGAGCATGGAAATGTGAAGACAAGGCCATCTCTATCTGAACTTCAAACATGCCCTCTCCCAGGTAGTGAGGCTAACTAGAACAGGGACTGCTTCTTCCCTAATTATTGGATGTCCAAGGACTCAGAGAATCCCTGAAACTGCCTTAGTCAAATGCCTGTTTTCACTGAGGTTATTGCAAATGTCACAAGAGCATTTTGCAATGTGCAAGTAATTAAAAAGCACTCCCCATGCTATATAAAAATTGGATAATAGCTACCATTCTAGGCACCTACAAATGCTCTGGATGATTTAGCATGTAATTATCATTGATCCTTGGCTGTCTCTACACTGGCGCCACTGGATACATCTCCTATGATTTCCCCACCACAAATTTTGATCGATTGGATTTTAGCCCTGATGTCTGTCCCTGCTTGAGCCTTCTCATCACTGGAAGAGCTGCTGGCTGCCTGCAGTGGGAGACGCAGAGGCAGGGAATGTCCTGAAAGCACATTGACCAGAAGCTCCATGGGGCAGAGACTCCGCCAGCCAAACCCAAGCATTTTTAAAACCGCTCATCCCCTCCAAAGGGGGCTTTGAGCCCCATGCAGCACTGATATAAGCAATACATACAGGATAAACACTGACAAGTGTGGGAAGCACCACTTACATCTCTCCTATAAGCATCCATGGTTTTTTTCTGTAAAATAAAGAAACAAAACCCATTAAATTGGGGTGGGTGCTTTACTCGCCTTTTTTGAGACACGAAAACACCGTTGCAGGGCTGCCGTTGTGCAGCACTCTCCAATTAATTCTCATTACAATTAAAATCAAACACAGCAGCTCAGCTAATCAGGGTATCATCAAAGCAAAGAGGATCCACACACCGTAAATTGTTCCATTAGCTGTATTTACTGTTTAGGATTGCTTCTTCCATCACAGGCTACCTGTATGCCTTCAATTAAGGGGTTATTCTAATGGAGCTAAAATAGATTCGTTTACGAGACACAGATTAGATCATTCAATATTAGCTAAAGGAGACAGGAACCAACACATTGCAAAATATAAACACCACAATTAAAAGCCTCAGAAGCAGTATCTGCCGTGCAAAGGGTGCTTACGTTGTGATTTGAATAACCCAGACTATGTTACGTGTCATCCACAAATGAGCAAGCAATTGAAGGCAAGAAATTAACTGCAGGGTGTTTATTCACACAGCTTCCTTTGAAGCACAGTTACTTTGTGTGAAATAAACTTGAGGAGGGAGAAAGAATGACAGGCTAAGTCAGGGATGCCCCCAGCAAGCCTTTAAAGGCTTACACAGTGTTTCAGTTCTTCATCTCCCATTTTAGCTAACAAGATCTGCATCCCAGAATGATTCCATCAAACCAACCCTTTGGCAGACGTGGGTCTGCAGAGTGCCTTGTGGGAATGCACTTTGTGAATGATGAGGGACGAAGCATCTGGTATCAAAGGCCACAGGCAGCCTGCTTCTCCCCTCTTCTCAGCAGAGAAACTGCACCCTGAGGTGCCCCTATTTTGGGAAAGGCAAGCTGCTCTCCCAGGGCTGCTTTGTGAGGGGACCATCATGGGGACACTGATGAAGATCTGCTTTTGCATTTTAACGAAATCACAGAATCTTTTGAGATGGAAGGGACCTTAAAGGTCATCCAGTCAAACTCCCCTCCCATGGGCAGGGACATCCCCCACTAGACCAGGTTGCTCAGGGCCGCATCCAACCTGGCCTTGAACATCTCCAGGGATGGGGAATCCACCACTTCCCTGGCCAACCTGTTCCAGTGTTTTACCACCCTCGTGGTGAAAAACCTCTCCCTTGTATCTGACCTAAACCTACCCTCCTTCAGTTTAAAACCATTACTCTCATCCTATCACAACAGGCTCTGCTAAAAAGCCTGTCCCCATCCTTCCTGTAGACCCTCTTTAGGTATTGAAAGGCGGCAATGAGGTCACTTTGGAGTCTTCTCCAGGCTGAACAACCCCAATTCTCTCAGCCTCTCCTCATTTAAGCCTTTCCTCCTTTAACCATCATCCTGCTCAGGAAGGAGAGACTGTTCTCTGTGTGGAAGAAAAACATGCATATTTTGCTGAAACTTGATTGGTTTTGAGAGGGTACACTCACCTCAGCAGCAGCAACTAGACCTGCAGATCAGCCAACCTGCACAGCACTGCCACCAAGCCAGTCCATCCAATCCTAACACAAACCTAGCCTGGCCAGTGCAGGACTAACAGAAATCCTCACTGGGGCATTGCAAAGGGAGGAAGCTTTTTCTGCTGGAAATATCCTGATCAGTTCTGAATGACTGCAGTGCACACAGGCTCCGCAGGGACAAACAGCAAATCAAAGAGTGGCTGCACCAGGAGCAGTGCTCTGCTGGCCACACACAAGGAACTGTGTGCCAGAGGGTAAGGGCTGACACACCAGGGGGAGGAAAAAGAAGATCTTCTTGGACAAGAAGATCATTTGCCATAGGGTTGTAGAGCCTCCCTTGCTGATTCAAAGGCTCCTGGGACATCTTATGAATTATGGAGGACACACAAACTAAAGAGCAGCTTTCCACCCTATGTCTGTACCCCTGATGCCAGGTCAGCTTCCACATAGACACCTTTTCCTCCCCTCATTTCCACAGTGTCACCATTGACTGTAGAAATGTGAGGCAAAAAAAAAATCACCTGCTTTTGCAGAGAAACTCACTGCATTTACTGTCCTAGAAGCGTCCTCTTTACAGATCTTGCTTCTATTTCAGGCCAGCTATTTCCTGCACAATAGGAGTTCACTATCTCCTTGGGGAACCCGAGATACAAACCAGGCCCCATCAGATTTACAAGTGCCAGCTGAACTGTTCCAACTCATGGAACTGAAGTGTGGCTAGGGCATTTACTTTAGGAAAATCAACACATTAAAATAATTAGACGGTTTTAAAAGGCCCCTCATTTCTTCCTCTCTTTTGTCAGGTGGGTGCCTCGGACAGGCCTGGTGCAGTGGGGCAGGGAGAGGTGGATGCTGGCACAGGGGCTTGAAGGCAGCTCACATGGTAGTAGAGTTGTGTTATCCTCTACAGGAGTCTTAGAGGCAGGCAGCACACCACACACACACGAGACAAACAGCTGGTGGGAGAGAGAAATAGAACACAGTAAGTTAAATGTTATATAGAGCAAGAAAGGCATGAATTAAAATGCCATCACAACAGAAAAATTATATGTGGGTGAGTAAAAATCAACGCTAATGCCATGTCTGCACACAAAGAAAGATTATTTTTTGTAAGTGCATCCCTACATCAAGGATCCCCTCCTGCCACAGCCTGAGCATGTAGGTCAGCCCTCCTGGGAAAACCAGGGGGGCTTTGGTGGGGTACTCCAGGGTGGGGAGGGGGTTTGCCAAGGCTCGCACAGAAACGGGGGCTCTGGCATGAGAAGCCTGAGCATCACTGAGAGCAGTGGCACACACTGAACTGGAGCAGAATCAAACAGGAGTCCAGCACTGAACACCCTACTGAGAGCTGCAAGTGCTGCCTGCGTTCAGCCCTTTCCAGTTCTCAAATACACAGTAAATGGGAAGGATCTCAGCTATTTCACCCCAGAGCTGCGCATGATTTCATTTTCCTTTCTCCCACAGTGCTCCCATGAGCAGTTTCCAGCTTCACTGCTGCTACAAGGGACCCCAAAATACTCTCCGTGTCCTTTAGAGCACTGCCAGTTGTCCCCACCACCCTTCCCATCGTTCCCCCCCGCTACCTGACAGCAGCAGTGCCAAAGTGCCCTGTACCACCCACTCACCCTCCCTCATTTGAAAGAAAATAATATTTAGAACAAAAGAGTAATTTCTTATAATGAGATTAATTTTGCAATGCCCTTAATGAGTGACTTATGGCAATTACTGCAGTTAAGCTCCCAAGCCCTGCAGGCTTCACTTCAAAAAGGCAATTAGTGAAAGACCTCAGTCTGCCTTGGTCGAGTGCCACGTGCTGTTAAACATCCTCCTCCCTGAGACACACAGCAGCACTCAGACACCCTGCATGGCCTTGTCACACCCTGCTGCCACCAGCTGAGCACTCTGCATGCACACAGGCAGTGACTGCAAAGCTCAGCTGGGAGCCAGCCAGGACCTGCTCAAGAGCCCATCCACATGGCTGAAGCCACAAGCTCCAGCAAGAGCTGGGACATCTGCTAACTTCCAGCTAACCATCAGCATGGACCTCCTCTGCTCTCAGTGTGGGTCTTCCTGACCACATTTTGGACATAATGGTCATTATGGTTTTTTTTCTGGCCACCATTCAGTGTTTACAGAGGCCATAAGCAGCTGGACAACAGCTTTTGTGTGTATGCCCAGACGGAGCTTGAAGAACAAGCACAAGCCACTGTCACCCAGAGCTCATTTTGGACCAGGGCACCACAAATGACACCCTGAGCACCGCAGGGCTCTCTGTCTGTGCAGGCAGCTCAGCAAGCCGGGAGAATGACCACAGGGACCCTGCACAGAGCACTGGCCACCAGGCACGGGGCAGTGCCAGCACAGCTCAGCCCCCCTCTGCAGCTCAGCTATTCCAGAAACCCGTGGGCACTGCCTCAGCATTGCAGTGGCAAAGAGCACTCTGGCACACACACAGCTCTGCTTCTGCACACACAAACACCTCTTCTTGGGTGCAGCTGTGGGCCTTTCCCTTCATGCAGCCAGCTGGGAGCCCTGCACACCAGAGGTAAATTCGGAATCACCTCAACATGCATCTCCGCCGTGCTGGTGCTTCCAGCCCAGCAGCTGGAAGTCAGACCTGTAACAGTCCCTGTGCCTGCTTTTGTTCAAAATGCTTAGGAGCTTCTCCAGACTGGGGTCTTATTGACATGAAAGTGATGACTCTGCACAGAAATCCATGCAGGTGTAACACCATATCTAAGCAGTTTCCATTACAGATGGATTACTTGACTTATTACTATCACCTATACTACAGATCTAAGGATTATAGGGAATATTATATATTTTATATATTTCATGTATATTATTATATATTATTATATAATACTATATATTTTCCCCTATCTAGTTTATCTGCTCCTGACCCTGTTATTCCAGCAGATGTGATGGATGCAGCAGAAGTCCTGTGTTTGAAACAGCCCGACAGAGACTCATGAAATGAAAGGCCAGTAATGACTACGATGATCTGTGCCTGGTTTGCTGCACACAAGCCAGGGCATTTCATGCAGCAGTCCCTGCATCTAGCACAGTGATTTTTGGCTAAGCTAAAGCACCTTTCAGAAAGACTCTGGTTACAGGAGAAAGTGAAAGCTGAGTGTGCTCTGGCAGTTGCCTGGTAACTCCCTAAGCAGTGAGGCTCCATCAAGAGCCTGAAACCTGCCCAACAAAAGGCTAAAGCATCCCTTAATTAGCTGTTCAATGGATGGCTACTTCTGCCGCCTTCCTCCTGCCCAGCTACAACTCCTAACTCATTATAACAGCCAGAGATGCTCATGGGTCAGTAATAAAAGCCGAGCACCTGTTTATCCCTAGAGAAGTCTACCAGTCAGGGAGGGAGCAGCCCCCCAAAGGGTCTGAGGCAAGTGGAGAGAGATGTTCGAGTCAATATCAGCTTCAAAGAAGTCACTCTGATGTCAGAAATTAATTATCACCGGGAAAATTTTCTTTCTCAGCTGTCAAGATAAAAGAAAACTAATTGGCCAACAAAGTGAAGCTGGATTGAGTGGGAACAGAGACAGAAATCAAATAAATGGTCACTGGATTCATGCCCTCATTTTCTGCTGTCATCATTTCACCTATGTCAGAGCCAGAGGCCAGGCCCACAAGAAACATCAATAACTGCACTGCCTTCAGCAGGGATAAAATACGGCCAAGGAAGCACAGTCCAGCTCAGCATTTACCAGCAGAGCTTGGGCCATCCCTTCCACTCACCAAAGACTGTTGAGCCACAGGTGTTTGTGAGCACAGCCTGCAGAAATAACAAAACAAAGCTGCTAGTCCAGAGGTGGCTCTAGGTGGGCTTTAGGCTGTCCAGTGCATTGTCAATCACTCTTCCAAAGGAAAGAAAAGGAGCAAGAAGAACTTTCCCTCTTCAGCTCAGCCTCCAGAGAGGAGGCACAGCTCAGAGACCAGTTTAAAAGAGAAAGTCAGTAAAGTCACCCCAAAGCTGGTGTCCTTTGGCTCACACTCTCCTTGCAGTCTCTGCTGATGGGGGGAACTGACCATCTCTCTTATGTCCAGGGTGGGAACAGACCAGAGATCGCTCAGCTCACTTCCTTTGTGCTACCAAGCATCTGGCACATGGCTACAGGCTTTCAGACTGCAAACCTAGAATCTCCTTCCAGGTTAGCTGTAAAACTGTGGGCAAGAAGTTGGCTTACTCCTCTTTTCCATCCTTCTCCCTTTTCTTCACTTCTTTTCTCTTAAGTAAATAAATAAATAAAGCAGCTTTCAGTAGCTGCTACTAACAGCCAGAAAAAACAAAATACACCTCGCCCCTATATTTTGTTCATTTTCAGTCTCTATAGCAACAGAACACAGTTGGCCAAAGCAATTATCCTGCCTCTGGCTGTTGAGATGTTTAAAGGCTGTTACAAAAATGAGAAGTTGTGGGAATACAGTGAGTGGGATCGCAGTAACATTTGCATTTAATTGCTGAGAGACACTTTGACTTTACTTCCAAATGAACGCCATTAAATGCACAAATGCAGGATCGCTTAAAAGGATGATGGAGAAAGAGAAGAGCAGCTCCAGCTCCTCATCCAATGACTGCATTTGTCTCCTTGTGGACTCTGAACCAGTCCCACCCAGCTACAGCCTCCATGGGGTCAGCTCATTAATTCTGCTTCTTTATGGTCTAGCTATACAACATGCATTTTTAGGCAATATTTTGTGTCTCCTATCCACCACCCCAAATTCTCCATCTTTTTGCCACACATTACCCTTTTGGAGGTATTCTGTCATTTTATTTTAAACCTGTACCTTTCCTCTGATCCTTCATACCCCACAACTCCCCGAATCCATACACCACTAATAAAAAGGCAGTAACAACCATCTGCAGGTAGAGGATTCCTTAATTCGGCTTCACCAGCAGAGAAAACATGTCGTGTAGCTGAACACTCACTCTAACTGGTGTGGCAAGAAAGCTGACAAAGTATTTTCAAGCCAGAAGATGCTGCCAAAGCCTGTTTTGAGGGCTCCACCCCCCAGACAACGAGACAGCTTCAACTTCTGCCCTGTTTGGCTGTCATGGCTGAGCTGACTCGCTCGGTCTGCGGTGCCCAAAAAACCACAATCCCAGGGATGTTGTCTGGGTCCTCCCAAAAAATTCAGTAGGTGTGAAAAAAAAACCTGTCTCACCTGATTTACCTTATTTTCATTGGGATCCGTTACGCGGTCTATTCCATACTCCAGGGCGTCTATCATGCCGGGCTGTTATGAACAAGAAACATCAATAGCTTTGTAACTAATTTGTTTTAAAGTCTGTGGTTCACACAAACACATGAGGAGACCCCACAGCCCCGAAGGGGTCCAGTGACAGCAGCTCCCAGCCAGCAGTGCCCTGGGGAAGCTCTGTCCCCCAAATCTGGGAACACTCCCCTCCGAGCACAGATGCTGCTGACAGACCTTCCTCCCTTGCACTTTTGAGAGCAACCAAGGAGAAAGGTGTGGACTCGGGGCAGGCCTGGGCTGACCCCTTCCTCGAGGAGAAGCAACAGAATGCACAGCCCAGAGACCATGCCCCGAGTGTGGGAGTTTGTCCCGGGTGGCTGCAGGGAGGGCACCACCAAGGCACTAAAGCCACACGCTGACACCCTCTACTTACAGGTGCTCTGTTCACAAGCCAGTAGGCTCTCTCCTGGCAGTCCAGGGCATACCTGTCCTCCTTCTTCCGCTCCTTCCCTGCCCTGCCAAGCCAAGAACAGGGGAATTAATGAATTTTGCTCTTCTAAAGCCAGTGGATGAGAAAGGGGGCACAGCCCCAGCCTCCCCTGCCCCGTGGGTCCCAGCCTGCCAGCGCAATGCTCTGATGCAGCCTCCTGACCACATCTTGCCCCAGTTAATTCTGGACTGCAGATCATGCTGTTCACATGGCCACACATGACTGCAGCTTTTGAGAAATCATTGCCTTCCTGAGCTGAGCTGGGAGCAGACACATCCTCTTTTGATTAGACAGACAGCCCTTTGGTGGAGTGTCACACTAACAACCCGCTGCTTGTGGTCAGTCCTGCTACCTCAAGTTTATCTGCCTCCAATGTCCCCAGGCAGTATCTGAGGACTGTCATGCAGAGACACATCCCGGACACATCTCGTCCCTGTCTCACAGTGAAGAGGGGTATTTCTCACAGGAATTATTTGGAAATGGGGCTAAGCAGTGTTTCCAGACACTAAAACCCAAATCACTTCTACTATTAAACAGAAGAAGCACCAGCATGGTTTGGGCTTGGACCAACTAATTTTTTCCCAGACAAGTCCTGGGCACAATTTGGGACTTAGCATGGGCAAGGGAGCATTCCCAAAAGGCTGTTTGCATGTGGCCACCCTGCTGTGGTTAACAGGGTGGATGCGGGCTGCTCTGCACCAGTCTGCCCCAGCAGCATCATCAAACAGCCTCAGACGTGTTTTATCTCCCAGTTCAGACACAGCCTCGGTATCTAACTTTAAAACTGCATTTGGCATCTCTTAGCCCAAGTCTGACCTCAATTTACAAGAACAACAGTCTCGTGTTTAATGAGACAGTTATCTGATGAGCTGTATTCTGATGACTTGGCTGCCATCCCAGTGAAGACAAATGCTGCTGAGCAGCAGAGGTGGTGTCTGCCATGCTGGGAGGTGAGAAAAGGTAAAAGGAATCCACAGAAGTAGGAAAGATCCTATCTCCAAAGGAGTAATCCCATCTCACATTCACTAACTTTCCTGGGAATTTGAAGGATACAGCTCCTAAAAACAAGACATTTTGGCTGGGTGCCTAAGTATGTACTTCAGAGTTCTCTCCAGAAGTCCCTACTGGGAACATTTACTGCTTCTTCATCCAGGCCATTCAGTTCAGCTGCAAGACATGTGCAAGCAATAACTGAACCAGACCAATAACAGGTCCTAAGTCCAGTGGCCTGATCCACAGACACTCATGGGCAGCCCTGAGCTAAAAGAAGCAGTCTCTAACGAGGGGTTGCAAGCTGCAGCATCAGACCCAGGCTGCATCAGGGAGTCACATCAGGTGCAAAATCTAAACCTCCCCTTGCATACTCACACATGTGCAAAAAGCCATTTGCAAAGAGGCATGCGCATGTGTCAGCAGGAAAGGCACCCACCCCCACCCTGCTCTGCATCTCACAAACCACATCAATTCCACATCTGTGGCAGACAAATGCCAGGAGGGGAAGAAACACAGGTGCAGCAGGCGAGGGGGAGGCTTTGCAAGCGGGCATCCAGTCATAGGGCAAGGGCTGAAATCCTTTACTCACCAAGTGTGAAGTGAACAAAGTTTAGTTGTTACATGGAGGAACCCCCAAGCTGAAGGCAAGGGCACTTTTGTTCCACAATCCTGAGAGGCACTTGCAAGTTATTATAAAGCTGCAGTTTATGGTTATAAACCATAATTTAACTGTGTACCAGGACAGCAAAGCGCTGCCTCCTCACACCCTCCCCAATGGGGCAAATAAGGGAATGCTAGCCAACTCACTTATACTGCTCCTTGGCCTGCATAATAACAAAATCCCACTTGTAGTTTATTTTTTGATTGAGCATGTAGTAATGTTCCTGGAATAAAAATAAAAAAGCAGTTAGTGTGAAAATTCGGGACAGGGCGCTCCCATGCTAGGGTGTTCTTGACTTTTCATAGCTCAACTAGGCCAGGCTGGCAAACCAGCCAAGAACTCTGCATTGTTCTGATGTAATTACATGAATTGCAACAGTTCAGAAATACCACTGCAAGGAGAGCAATTATCCTCGCTAATATTATCATTGACCAGAGCATTTTCCTGTACTGGCCACTTTTTCACTTCCAAAATTTTGGCTTCTGACATTGCTGGAGTAACACTTCATGCAATTGAAGAGGTGATTTTTTGCCACACTCCATTTATTAGCAACAGAGGGCTAAAGCTATAGCAAACGAGGGGCTTGCAACAGAACAAGTACAACATTTCCTTACTTTTTCATATTCTTCTAAAATCCCTTTTCTCTTAATGTTCTTCTTTGCTAGGTAAATTGCTGTGGAGAGAGAAGCAAATAAGTTACGGGCTTTTTTATTTCTCCACAAGATCTACAGCATAAGGCAGATAAAAGCCACAGAGGACAGTCATGGCATGAACAAATCAGTCTGAACTGCACAGCCTGCAGAAGCAAACCAAGCACATCAGCCCAAGTTTCATGACCAGCCCTACAATAAAAAGCATTATAAAGGCAATAAAAAAATCGATACGGAAAGAGCCATCAGGAGATAATGGGAGCCACTGTGCATTATATAAAGAACTATCTCTGAATGCAGGGTTTGATCCAAATCTACAGGAAGACAGCCTTGGGCTCAGAACCAGGAACACACTTAACTACTCAGGGAAATCTAACCTTGTGTTTAAAGTCTTCCCTACCCTGCAAAGTATTTCAGATGTGTTCCAGTCTGATGGATCTTAGTGGAACATAAAGGAAGCTTGGGCACTTTCTCTCATCAGGCCACCACAAGGTGGTCACATCCAGAGCATTCCCTCAATTCATCATTACTGAGAATTATTGACAAAATAGTATGAAAGAAAAAGCAAGGGCTGAGCATTGCATGTGGACACAGCACAAAAATACAAACAGCAAAGATGGTGCAGGACTGTGTGCACAAACCCATGGGCTCACACTGTGTCTCCTAAACGCAGACAGTGCTATCACTTACCATAGTCTGTGTCATCAGCAGACCAGCTCTGCACGGGCCAGAAATAGGGGGTCTGCAGAAGAACAAGCCTTTCATTAGTGCACAGTAGCCTTGAACTTGCAGCATCATCTGCACTGGAGGGAGAGGAAACCTCAGAGCCTCAGCTCCATAGCTGTGTGTCAGCTCACACAGTGTGCTGGCAAGCTCCAATAGAAGAACGGAGGTCAGCAGACTGCCAATGTCAAATCTACTCCTGCTCTGCAGTCAGTTCATATGGCCAACGTCCCACTGCTGCCTGCCCATTCCAACTGAGATGCTGGAGCCTGATCTGGCACCATGGGGGAACCAGAGTTCTCATTCAAAGTACCAAGGAGGGTACTCTCATTTCCCATTGTAGTGGAAACAGTCCAACCATGAACCTTGATAACATCCCATTATTCCTGTGCTTTTTGTATATTCATTATGCAGTCTCCCCAGATCATTCTACTTTTGGCCATTGACTCCATTTGCTAGTTTGAGACCTGGAAGGCAACACACATTTGGAAGGAGGCACAGCTATTCTGAAGTTGAACAAGTATGCTAATTTAGTTGAAGGAAGTCTGACAGTTGCCCTGTAAACTATAATCTGACACACAAAACTGGGGGAACTGGCCTGGGGCTTCTCTGTGGCTCCCTTCCTCCTGCACACTGAATGATTAGCACAGCTACACAACATGGCCTCACATCTACAGCTCCTGGGGAATGGCCCCAGCTGCCTGATTTTAAAGCTGGTGCTGAGAACTCCCTCTCAATGGCTTTAGACAAAGTGAAACTCACTTGAAACCTGTACAGGCTGCCATCTGGCTTAAGGGTGAGATTCTTTGGCTCCAGAAGAGGGTAGATGTATCCATATTTGACAAACTGGTCCCCCAGGTGGAGTGCCTCTGAAAACGGAGAAGGCAGATGTTTTGACCGAGGTTTTGTCTATGGAGATCTTAAAAGTTTTACAACTCAGAGCTGAAATAGCCTGTTTTTACATTTCTACCCACCTTCCTGATCGATCTGCAAGCGTTGGAGAATCCACTGCACTATATCATTACCTGGAAAGCAAAGAAAATATGAGGTGCTTGAAATTGGGAGTGTGCCAAAACCCATGGGCCAAAACGAGACCTCTCCAGTCCTCAGCCCTCACTGTGCCCTGGAGCCCACCGAGTACACAGATCCCTTCTTGCACACGTGCTTTCAAATGCACCACACAAGAGAAGCTGAGAGAACACACTGCTGGCCTCTCATGAGCCATGTTGTTGCTCAGGCTTTCTCTTGACCAAGCAGCCATCAGCATCTGTGAGAGGGAGCCCGAGGCAGGTGGTGACCTCAAGATGGCACAGCTTGAGTGTGCAGAAGCACACGTGGCCTGAGCAACACTTAAACCCTCATCATTGGCTTAGAAAGGACTTAAGCAATGCAACAGCTTCCACACCCAGGGAAGCTGAAGTTCCCCTTGTTTTGCTCCATCTTGTCCTGAAATATTCACTGCAAAGTGATTCACAGAGCACGGTCCCATCTCGGTTTTAAGAGACCAGCGACGGGTCCTCGAGTCCTTTAAGAGACACAACTTTCAGTGCAGAAGGGATGTCCGAGTGTTAGATACAATTTATAGTGATAAAAGGACATATCAAAGGGAAACGAGACTTCTGCGTTCACAAACACTTGATCTCTCCCAGTCCTTCTGGTGGGGTGTGGTCACTTGTACCCATAGTCAGCATAAACCTCCAGCAGTTTCAGTTTTATGTCATGGGGGAAAATTTCACGAACTTCCTTCCAGATGCACTCGTTCCCTGATCAACTGCTGGCCTTTTCCTCCAAACATCCCCTAGGATTGCAGATTGAGGTGTCGACCTTTCTTGACATTGCAGTGATGACTTAACTTTCTAATAGGGGCTCAGAGCTCTTATCCTACTGCCTGCTTCCTGAAATAGATGAAATTAAAGGATTATCTCATCACTCATTTCCAGACAGCTCTCTGAGCATTTCCCCCAAAGGTGCACATTTAACACAGAGGTTTATTTGCCTTTTCTGTTGCAAGCCATTTTACTGACACTGGATTTAACTAGTTAGCTTCCTGCATGTGGAGAGCAAAGCTCTCTTCAGTGGATCTGTGTCCACTGCTCTGATGTCTTCACTACTCCCTCACTAAACATGAATCAGTCTCTTTTGCAACACCCAAAGCCAATCAGTATAGATGCAAGTTGTGTAGCACTAAAAATATCATCATTTAGGGAGTGATGACTGCCACATAAGGAGACAGGAACTCACTTGCCTATCAGAAGTTGAGTAGAATTTATGGCTTCTGCAAGAGGGAACTTGTAGCAATTCTGGTTAAGGAACCAGAACAAAGCAGACAGCACGCAAAGAGGATGAGCACCAATGGGCGTCTTCCCTTCACATCATCTAGATGTGGACTTTTAGGAAGTGGTATTTTACATTGGGCAGAAATCAAGAGAAGTACTTGTTCCCCCTGCACTTAATCTAGGTGGCACAGAATCTTCAGTGCAGGGGAAGGTTTTCTGCAGCACTGCCTTAACTATTCACTAACAGCTAGGGGAGGCAAGGCCAGATCCTTTGCAGATGCAAAGCACTCCACCAAATTGAGCTGTGTGACAGCTATGTAAGCCAGGATCTGGTTTGTACTCTAATGCATGGAGGGTGCTGCAGAGAACAAGCTTCAGATGTCATCCAAGTTCTCCTTACCCTTTCAATGACTGACTTGTACCCATGGGCAAGTGACTTCATCTCAGTGCCTCTGCTTCCTCATTTAAAAAAAAAAAGGGGTAAACAATACACAGGGCCTACAGGGCTTTGCAAATACAGTGGGGAAAAAATAATCTATTTGGCTAAGACTTCTCCTGAGTCACCCAGAGCCAGCTCACTGGTTTCAGTGGGAGTTTTTGTTCTGAATTTCAAAGTGACGCAGAAAGACCAAATCAGGAGGAGGAAATTTTGGTACAGTATGTGTGAATATTTATAGAGGAGGATCCCTTGCAAGAGATTTTGTGGAGGCTTGGAGAACGGGGAAGCAGAAGTACTGACAGTGCCCCGTGAAAGGAGCTAGCAGGCATGAAGGAGTCTGTGATAAGAGCTGACTGTAACACCATACGTGACACAGAACAGCTCCCTGTCTGCTGCTTCTTCAGCCTGCTTCAAGGAGGAAAAGCTGTCATTTAGAGGCAGAGATGTGGGTTGAATAGTTTGTTCTTTTCCTGCATACTGAAGAAAAATAATTAATAGCAGAAAATGTTGAAAGGGAGACTAATTATTTGTTGTTCATTTCTGAAGTTCCGTCTGACTTCAGGCTGCCTATTTGAATTCAGTTTTAATATTTATCCTTATTTGTGATCCAGCCCCAGCAGGAATATGACAGGTCTGGAGGCTGAAGCACCTATTCACCTGTATGCCAAGAGAAAGCCACGTTACTCGAGTTAAACTCCCATGAGACAGCTAAAAGTGCGTGACAATCAATCTTTAAGAGCTATGAGTGCAACGAGGCATGAGTGAGAATGAGATAAAGAGACTGGGTATGTGTCAGAGGATGTACGGCAAATATCTCTGGGAACATGGGCACCAGGATGCATCCAGGCAGTGGTGATCCTGGGGTGGCCATGGGGTCCACACACAGCTTTTCTCTGATGAACTTCCTAGCCCCTTTGCCCAGCAAAGATCTTACCTGCCACAGCGTGGGGGATGCTCGTGATCGTCAGTGTCTGCGTCTGTGTCTTGATGCCCGTGTCTGGATTCTGCATCTCCATCATAAGTGCTTCAACCTGCAAAGCATGGCAGGGGTGGGAGTATTACAGGAGTAGACAGGAAGGAGCCCCAGGACCACCACAGCTCTGGGCAGCATCCCGGAGGGGGGTGCAGTGGCATGCCAAGGGAGCAGATGCAATGACCACAGTCGTCTCCAATCCTCCCCCTTTCCATGGCATCACCAGAGATCCATCAGAGAAGCCACCTCCAAACTATGTCAGCTTTCACACTGACTCACAGTGTCACTCCCTCCTACAGAAGACACACACGCACAGCCGAGGTTATCAGCCAGGGGACAGGATGTAACCACTTCATGAGAGCTGAGCTAAAAAAAATAATAATAAAAAAAAATAATCTCTGCACCCCACAAATGCTCTTCTCTGGCTCAGTGGGCTATCTGCTGGGGCAGTAAGAAAATAAAAAGGGGGGAGGAAATAAAATCTGTGCTTCTATTGCACAAATACCCCATCTGTGCACAGTCTTGTAGATATTGCACCACGCACCAAGAAAATAAGCAATATTTTGGCTGAAAACCAAACAGCAAAGGTTCTGTTCCTGGTCTGCAGATGATAACCAGACAGGGCTTTAGAAGAGCAACAGAAAAAGCACACTGCTTTGCTCCAGGCCTGAGCAAGAAGCTTAAACCCAGGGGAGATGAGAACGGCCCGTCCTTTGAGAAAGCACAGCCACCACCCGAGCCAAGGCTTTGAAAAGTTGGCCAAGGACTGATGACAGCAGTGACCAGGATTTACATGTGGGAAAGCAGACTGCAAACCCAGAAACAGAGCCCAGTTCCTAGGAAAAAGGTGTCCAAGGGACTCTCCAGCTATTCCTGTGGATCCTGCACCCACTCACCGGGGTCTCAGTCCCCTCTGTGGGCAGCAAAGCTCAGTCCCCCCAGGGACAGGGCAGACACACACCATCTGGAGCAGCATCCTCCTATCTGGCAGCATCTCCTGCCTTTGATTCCTGAGGGATGCTGATGACTTGTTGATAGACTCACTGCCTAAGTTTTTAATGGAGGATGAGTCTTACCTCCAAGACCAGGCTTCTTTTATTTCTGGTTCCCAATTATCTTTAATATTTTTCTTTCTTTTTTTTTATTTAAGATGAAGATTTTAAAAGGTATTTTCCACCTCTTATATTTGACTTTTTGTTAGCACCACTCTAAAAGCACAAGAGCCTCCCACTTGGATTTGGATCCTCTGCTCAGATGTTGTGTCAGGCACGCTCCTCATCTCGGTTTATTTTATCTGAGTGCCGTGAGAGCACCGACTTTGTGGAACACACATTTCTTTTTGTCTTCTGCTTCCAGAGATATTAAATCAAAACTGGTCTAACAGGACCAATTTGGTCTCTCTGCACATTCATTTTGGGTGAGGCTGTAGCTTTTTAACTAGGATTAGAGGATTTAATGCGTGTGACTTGATGACACTCATGCATAATGAAGGGTATTGTCTTCGCAGGCACCACAGTGACTTTGGTCCCAAGTCTTGCCAAGTTTAGTGAGGATTTAAGCCTGTAGTGACAGGATGCACTCTGGGATTGACAGTAAAAATGGATTTTCAACTGTTTTTAAAGCCAGTGTCAAATTAATACTAAAATGGAAAAGTCTGGTAAAATTACATACAAATATTTGTATAAATACTTACATAAAATATTTTAAAATAGCAAAACCAGACCCAAAGCGACGGAATATAAAGACTTTTTTAGACCTTTTAACTGAATCCCCAATTTTGGCCTCAGCAAGTTCAAGGTCAGGTGTGGAGAGATGTCCGTGTAGCTGTGTGAGACGAAGCAAGGCTGGACAGCCCAGCAGGCAGGACACCAACTGAGGACACTCATTCAGTTCCCTCTAAGCAAACGTGGGTGATCTTGGGGAAGTCACTGACTCCTGCATTGGTGTCTGCTCCACAGACACCCCCTCCCAGCACACGGGACACTGGGGGCAAACCCAGCACTGCTCATCACCACCATACCGCAGTGCCGTGACCCCAGGCAGGTCCCACCAGGGCAGAACTGGTTCCCTAGAAGTGGTACAGCACAGCCTGCCCCAGCACGGGGCTACAGCTTGCTCCCTGGTGGGCTCAAGAGATGGGTCTTTAACAGCCAGGAGCAGGGAACAAGCTCAGAAAGCCACACAGCTCCCAGCACAGCACATTCCCTTCCCTCAATGAGCAAAGAGCTCCAGGCTCCTGTTGTGTTCATACCCTCTTGTTGGAGAAATAATATATATTAAAAGGAACAAGTGAGATGAGCCTGGGAGCTGCTGCTGGGGGTGCCTGCTGCTCTGGCTGCAAACCATGCACTTGGCTGATCAAAACTCAGCCTGTCTCTTCCTCTTCTCCCGAGGGAACACTGCTGATTACGGGTTGCTGGCGATCAGGAGTTGCTATCAGCACCAGCCTGCTGGCAGGAGGTGAGGAGGCTGCTTAAAACACAGTGGGAACATCTCCTTGCTTTGCTAAGGGCTCCAGCACATTTAGTCACGCTTTCGGCCAGGGCAGCTCTGTCTGGTTTGAATCTTGTAGAGCCAGAAGCCACCTCCTGATGCTGGCTGACGAGTGGAGATGCACACGGAGGTAAGTACCAGCAGGAGGACTGCTAAAGGAGCCAGGCTTTGGGTTGGGCTCACCTCAAGCACAGAACCTCCTCAAGGCATGAGCCCCACCAAGGTCTCCCTTCAGGACAACCAGAATCTCTGCACAGAGGTGGCCTCACCCTAAAAGCCACAGATGAGACAACAGGAAAATTGTCCCCATCTGATTGCAAAAAGTCACCAGGTTCAGAGTGCAAAGCAAAACTCCAGCTCGCAAATGGTAAGAAAAAGCATCACTGCATCTCAGGAGCATGTGGGAAACCCCTGGGGACAGGAGTGTCCACTGTGCACAGTGCTTACCTGCAATGGATCAACAACTCATGGGAGCATGGATCCAGTACAGACACCCTCTCACAGGAGGGGGCAGTGGGGGCAGGTGACCACTGATGGGTTGCTTGGGTGAGTTACCCCAGGTGTGTTCCCATCCTTGTTTCTCTGATCTTTACCCTTTGGGCACCCTCCAGCTCCCCAAGGTCAGGGCATCTGCACCACCAAAGCGTTGGGCTCTGGGTGCTGAGACTCTGACATGCAAACCACTTCTGAGGTGAGGAGTTCAGCCCCTCTCAGCATCAACCCAGACAGAGGTATCTCTGTGTCGGATGCAAGAAAGACAAATTTTCCCAGCAGGCTCCAGCTCCCAGCCGAGTGCCCACTCCTGGTGCTGTAATCAAACATCTGCTGCTTCCTCCACTGTGAGCATTGCCCAGTTCCAGCCCCTCCACTGCCTGGCACTGTTTGCAAAGATCACCCCTCCCTGCTCTGATTTCCAAGGTAGCGATATCATCCTTCACCACAACTCCAGCCTCAGATGTTAACTCCATTGTTTTCCTGGTCTACAGCTAACAATCTTGTTTTGCACATTCGTGGGTGATCAGAAAAAAAGAAGAAATTAAATCAGCTGTTAACCACCCTGCTGTTTCTTCATTAAAGCTGAGACAAGGGGGCCTGTTCCCACCCAGGGCCCAGCAACCCCACACCCAGAGGAAGTCAATCTATGAACGGGAGGGCAAGGCTGTAGCTGGCTATTTTCACATGCTCTCTCTTTCCTCACTTAAACAGAGAGCAGGAGTCTGATGGATTGCTCCTTCCAGCAAAAATGCAGCTCAGATGCTCATACACCTGGAGAAGAATGTCCAGGCAGATGAGGGCCAGCAGCCGTTGGAGAGTCTAAGCCCAGAGAATCAAAGCCGGGCTGGAGAAGCTTCCAGCCACGCTGCAGACCCCAGGCCAGTCCCTCTCCAGCTGCAGCACTGCCTTGGGAGGAGCCATCAGGGACTGGAGTAAGGAGGAGGCAGAGGAAAAAGGCGAGTGGCATCCATCATCCCTACCCACGAGGTATGAGTCACGATGCAGCTCTTGTAGCACAGCAAGGAAAAATACTCAGCCTGGAGAGCACAACCCCGCCTGCCACTGCCTCCTGCTCTGCCAGATGATGCCCAATGGAGGCCAGATCCTGGCTGCTGGCACAGGCACCCAGACCTCGGGCTGATTCGAGCTCTCCCAATACATGGCCAAGCACACACAGCCAAAATGCATTTCAGAGGCTTCCCCCCATCACAACAGACCTTTATGCTAATATTCTTCCTACCAAGACAGTTTAGCGGGGGGGGAAAAGAATAAAACAACCTAAGTGTTAGTCATTGTCATTTCATGGACTATCAGGGCCTTAGGGGGGACTCTATGATCCCTTCATGGCTCAGCCATGAAGACCAAGCTCTATATTGGAGTCATGCAGAGCAGCCTCACAGCAAGTACACAGCACTGCCCACCCCTCATAAAGCAAACCCCTCTCCTCTCCCCCATCCAATGGCAGGATCGCTGTGGTCACAAGTTGCCCACTGGAGAACCCGAGCATGGAGATGTGCTGCAGCTGCGAAGGTGCCACAGCAGCCTGGTAGCACAGCAGGAATCCTCTGTGTGGCTGGAGCAAACCCACGGTCACAGCATATGTGCCAGCTGGTGGCAAAGCTTGGGCACAGATTTAAGCAATTAAGAAAGCTTCTCTCCAGCACTTTAGCTCCTCATGGATCTAAGCCTGCTCAATGCTGGCTGGATGCATGCTGAGCACCCTCAGCTCCCACCACAGGCAACTAGTAAAAGTGCTCAGTATTTCAGGGCAGCTCTGGGCATACAGACCACGCTGCCAAGTAACAGCCAGGGCTCCATCCAGTTTCTCTGAAGGCTGGAAAAGCCAGAGGAGGAAGGAATGCAAAGGTGAGAGCCAAAGCCTTTCTGTCGACCCTTTGGGAGCTTCCTTTCCTCATGCTAACAGGTCTTAGGCTTGAAAAGCACTAGAACTACTCAAACCTTCTCGCTGCTCACAGCACAAGCAGTGCGTGCTTCATAACACTGGCTCACTGTGTTTTAACAGGTCTTCCCACCTGAGGAGCTGGGAGCACTTTGCAAAGACTGCCATGCTCTTACGGAGCAGCTAAAGCGCAGGAGGTTGTTTTCTCATAGCACACAGCTTCTCCTCTGCACCCCCGCACACAACTCCGTGTATTACTCAGTGCAGAATTTGGCCCAGAGTATTTCCTTTGGCAGAGCTCCCCAGCCAAATTTACCTCAAAAGACACAACACCAAAGAAAATGCTTTCTTTAGCATAAAAAGTACAGTGCTTGTATCTCAAAGCTTACGCCTTAGCACTGAACAGCCCAAAATTGTCCCCTTCTCTCCCTGGAATCCTCCTCGGGCCGTGGGTGTTGCAGGAGAGCTAACTAGAACAGCGACTGGCTGGCTGTACTTGTCACTGGAAATTCAGCTAATTCCACTCAACGGGATAAGCCACGGGCAGGAGGTGGGTGGCAGAAAAGCTGGCTTAGCATTTAAAATCTGCAGATACCAGTTATACTAAAACTGGCTACACTTTTGAATGAATGCTACAGAAAAAAGCACACTGAATGCTTTACAAAACTACACAACACATCCAAACGCGTGGGCACGCATCTTCCCATGCTTCCAACCATCCCTGGTCACAAACACGCTCCTTTCTGAAGAAGTGGAAATGGGCAGAGAGCAGACAGTTGGCCATGACACCTCCTCTGAAAGCAGACATCAAGGTTCGAGCACTGGGAATGCACACACTGGAAGCATTGGGAATGCACACACTGGAAGCACTGGGAATGCACACGCTGGAAGCATTGGGAATGCACACGCTGGACCAGCCGTGGCCCAGAGCTGAACTCTGTGGTCTGGCACCACATATGATTTTTTTCCCTTGGAAATGACACAGTTTTGAGGGTCTTTGGGGAAAAAGATGGGAGGGGGAGAAAACACGTCAGGAGAATAATTCAGATGAGGCTACACTAGAAAAACAAACAAAATCACAGTTTTATTTCTTCCACGGCTCCAGCACACATCAGCCCCCAGCCCAAACCGCGGGGCCAGATGGGACCCACGGGGCTCCGCAAAAGGCCGTGACCCCCAAAACCCGTGGATGGGGCTGTCACCCCTCGGAGCCCAGAGCCCCGGGGAGTGCCCGGGGTGCCGCGGCTGGGCAGGACGCCGTGAGCACGGGGCGCCCCGTCCGGAGCGCGATCAGCGCTGCCCCGGGCACCGCCCGGACACCGCCCCGACGTACCCGCCAGAGCGGGGCTGGCCCCCC
>VZRW01008542.1:1372145-1408684 GCA_013398125.1 Aegotheles bennettii
AGCCCCGTGTCCCCCCCGGGGGACTGAGCCCCGTGCCCCCCCCGGGGTTGGGATGAGCCCGGTGCCCCCGGGCAGCGCTCCGTGTGTCTCCCTGCGGTGGAAGGAGCGGTGGAAGCAGCGTGGCCGTGGTGCTGGGAACCGGGCTGACACATCAAATGACAGCAGCCCCCACCCAGAGCCACTCTCCGCGGATGCGCTGCCAGAACCCCCGCACACGGCCCTTGGCTCCCCTGGTGTCACCCTGACCGCACTGCTCACCCCGGCTGAGATTCCCACATCTCCAGCACATTTTCGGGTCGGGCTGGGGAACAGCTGGGCAGAGTCTGCACTTGGTTCCTGCACACAGCAAAGCGTTGTCAGTCCCCAGCCCCACTCCTGAAGGGGCTGAGGTCCAGTGGCTCCTAAAGGGAATTGTTTTACAGAACTGTGCATGAATCAAGCCTGGAAAAACTATAAATAGCAGCAAGGCAGTAGAAATCTCAAGTGTGGATGTTGGCCAGGTTATGGTTTATTGATAAAGTAAGGTGCTTCCTAGTCTGTGAAAGTCCACACATAGGAGCTGCAGCTCTTTTTTGGAGGCTGCTCTTCCTGCAGTCACTGCTTTTGACAGATGGAAGAATTACGGAATGAGAATGAAGCTTGAGAAAAATCCTCTGGCTTTTAGCAAGTGTGTTATTATACAGTCAGTTGTTACTGCATCGTAATTCTTTAAGCCTCTCTCCATGCCTTTAGAGTTGCTTATTCTAACTGGATTTGGTTTTGTTTTTTCATCAGTAAATTTAGGACTAGGATTCATTTCCCTTATCAGTATGATCACCGTGTTTTTTTCCTAAGGTCCTGTGGAGGAGAAGTTTAAAAATACTCTGTTTCTCCTAGAGATTATTTACCAAAACAACAACAGAAAGTGCAGGGATGCCTTGGGGTGATACAACTCCTTCTGCACTTCAGCAGTATAAACATACTTTTAAGAAAAAGTGCTGTGATTTTAGTAAATGTTGTCTTAAGCTTTAAAGGCAGTGATAACTCTCTACAGATAGATATAACTAGGTACCAAGTTCACAAGAATACAAAGACTAGGGCACCTTAAAATAAGCCATCAGATGGTTTAACATATTCTGAAATAAGCTTTTAAACATACTTCATTTGTCTTGTATTCGTGCCAGGTAAATTTAATGACTGTAGAATGCCTCTGGAGATCAGAGGGAAGAATAAATAACTGTAAAAGAGTTTGCTTGGTAGCACAGCTTGGGGATTTAGTCATTAAAAACACTGCTTTTTCAAGAGGTAAACTTGTGCTGTGTATATTATGGATATTATACAGATGTATAATATCTATATATAAATATATGCATCTCATGGCCATGCTTTTCAGATAGCAAATATCTGAGTTTTGATATTGCCTGAAAATGTAGGGCTTTGAGTCAGTTTTTCAGACGCTTTCTGATTCCCCACTGGGTGGAAAGTCCTACTGAGCTCTGGCTGCACAGAGTAGGTGCATTGTTTGGATCTTCACAGCTTTGTAGGCTACTGAAACAGTAGATGCTGAGAAACTCTAATTGCAATGCTCTTTCATGTCGTTAAAGGTGTGAGAGTCCTCGTAGATGCCAGAGAGAAACTTCATATCCCTTGGGGAGACCCTGCTAACCAGAGTAATGGAGATACGATGATGGCTTTCGACACTCGGTCGGTGACGGTGGTGCAGGGCATGGTGGAGACGGCCGTGTTTTTACAGTACCTCCCAGCCATCAGAGCTCTCTGGGCAGACAGTGGTATCCAGCACGCGTACGACAGGCGCAGAGAGTTCCAGCTGGTAAGATTTGTGTTTCAGCGTTCATAATTGAGTGCGTGTGACTCCTGTTCCTGCATTGCTTTCCTGTAAAACACCAATCCAATGGCCTCCTTATGGATCGTGAGCATTTTGGCATGGTGGGCTGTTCCACTGTGGTATTGCAAACAGATGCATTTAGCCCCTTCTGCCCCTTTTATTAAAAACAAGAATAATAAAGAGCTCCTGACATAATTGTCCTCATTTCGTATGTGAGAAAGCTGAGGTGCACAGGGCTTTTCTGGCTTGTATCAAAGCTGGTAACCTGTGTAGTGTCTTTACCATATGATTATTTCCACTCTTTGTTAACTAGTGCATCGACTTGAAAAACAAAACGAAACAAGACAAAAATAGTTTGCAATAAAGGAAGACTGAAGAGTAATGTGATTTTTAAGAAAAGATATGCATGGGTTAATGAGAAGAATTTAAAAACCACTCCCTTCTCTATTCCAATTTGAGCAATCTAGCAAACATTCCCTCTGTATACTTCCTGTTTAATTTTGAATGTCTGTGTTAGTACTCGTGTAATGAGATTTTTGTTATATTGAAGTTCTCAGCTGAAGTGGGAGTATACAGTTTAATGGTGGGGCTGAGATGGAGTATACAATTCAATAGTGGTGTTGGAAAGGAAAAAGAAACGTCTTGATTCTTGAACTTTAACTGTCTGTGACAGCTGAAGTCCCTTCGCTCCATTTCCATGCAAATGCCACAGAAGGAAATGAAGAATTTAAGTTGAATTTGCTGTTTATTGATTCATAGACTTGTCTAGTAAATGCCAGTGGCATAGGGTTTTGAGAGGGTGGGGGTTGAGAACCTTAAAATAGATTAAATCTGTTCTTGTAGGTCTCCTAAACCTAAGTGGCTTTGTGTTTTTATGTCTTAAAATAACCTTTGTGTTAGTGTGAATGTGAACAATGGCTGGTGATGTCTCCTGTTGAGCTGTTATGAATGGTTGTGCAATCATACTCTGGCTTAAATAGGTTGTGTAAATGCTCTATAAATATGTATTGCCCTGATCATGGAATGTCTTCTAGAGATTGCAGAATGAGCAGGTGCTGGAGGAGCCTATCACCTGCCCAGCCTAGTGCTGAGCCATGTAAATAAGTTTCTAACGAGACCTGTTGCTCCTTGGATTTTGCCTTCAAAGTGATCATAAAAGGATAATTGCTCAGCTGTAGTCAAGATCCTCTTTTTGGTGCAGATGTGACTTCTAGTGACGTAATTGCTGTGTCAGAGTGATCTGTTTTGAAATCCGTTAAACAAAAATTATTTTGTCTTTGATTAAGTGTGTTTAGTGACCTCAGGCTAAGTAGCAAAGGAAAAGGGAGCTATTGCTGTCTTGTCATCTGGAGTCTCTCAGAAGTAGGTTCTTTCCATAGCTGAAGCATGTGCAGGGTTTCACTTTGAGTAGGATTTGAAGAATGAGTTCTTCTGAATCCGACAGGAAAAAAAACCTATTGCTTTCTTTTGGAAATCCCTAAATCTGTATAATGTTCTCTGCAAAAATAAATATGGATCATGTTGTGATTTAGGCAGAACTCAAGAATATTTTTTTCATTGCTCTGGATAGTTGAGTACTGTCGTAATACTGATTCTTGAAAGTAAGGTAACTGCTTTATTTATACTTACACTGCTTTATTTCCTAAATCCTTTCAAAATCTCAGCCTGTGATATTTATGCCAAGTTTTAAACATGAAAAAAAGAGAAATAAGCTGAGTGATGTAATTGTATGGAGTGATCTGTGCTGGCCAAGCATGAGGTCTCTGTTTTACCCTGGTGAGCTTCCAGCCTCAGTGGTGGCAGACCTCCACGTGGGCAGCAGAATGGAGGAACACTCCTGAAAGCAGCATGTGTTTTTGCTGTACCTGCTGCCAGGCTTTGCAGCAGGGTGCTGGGGGGGTTGAGATAGGTGCCATAATGTGGGAGGAAGACAGAAATGGTTGAGGAGGCAGTGACAGACCCGAGTCAGGAGGCAGAGCAGGGGGAAGTTGGAAGAGACGCAGACAGCTCAGGTGGTGACTCCTGAAGTAAGGATTTACGACTGAAAATCGTTAGCATTGTAGAATGGGGAATAAGAGGAAAATACTGGTTTACTTCCAGTTCAACTGCTCGTGGCAAAAATGTAATGAGAGATATGAGCAATAACTAGATGAGTGGGAGAGAGAGAAATGGGGCATTAAAACAGGTGTAAAATGTTGGAATTGAGCATGGTAGGAGAGTATTATTTAACTGTATGTACTCAAACTTCTTTTCAGACTGTTGAGTGAGTTTTAACTTTTGTCATTGGGCTGAGTGTGACGCTGCACTGAGAAACATGGTTCAGATTAAGGGAAAGCAGGCAGGAATGCTGGGAAGGTATTGTTTGTCATGGGAACAGGACACTGGGCGAAGGTAGAAGTGAGCAAATGAAGAACAGCAGTGATGGATAAGGAGTGAAAAATGTCAAAATTATACATAGGGATTCTGGAGGAAAGGAGGCAAAAAATGTAGCTCTAGAAACCATTTGTGGCTTGGACAGGTATGAAGTACAGAGAAAGAGGGTTTAAGGTTGAAGTTTCTGCATATGCGTGATTAAAACTTAAAGATGTCTGTACATTTGTGAGACATCATTGAGCTCTTCTTGCTTTCTTCATTTTTCTCCATCATCTTTTACTTCCAATGCCCGAGAAGGTGCTAGGTGCCTAAAGAAACAATATTGTCTTTTTATAGTGGCGTGAGAGGGGAAAAAACAGAACTTGGTTATATTTTAATGGAATTAGAAATCAGCATTTCCATGCCTGGTTCACTGGGGTGTCCTTCCTCATTTTGTTAACTCAAGCAGTCATGGGGATAGTCAACATGATTTTCCTTGGTATAAAAATAGAGGCCTTCTGGCCACTAAGCAGTACTTATGAAAATTCACTAGTCTGTGCTTGTGTAGTGCTTTAAGAGCTAATTACAGCTTAGTACAGTATGTGCCACTTCAATACTTCTCAAGTGGTTAATATTATAATCCCTCACGTTTTATTTCAAACTGGAGTCAGTTCCACTGACACCGTTAACCAAAGGCTGGTTTGGCTCTGTAGCTCAGTCAGTTCCTGTAATTCACATGTAGGATCCTGGTCATCCTCAGGCTTCCTCTCCTTCACCTCCCAAGCTTGTTTCTCTTATGGGTTCCAGTCAGACAGCTAGCATGGATTAGTTACAGGGCTCGTCTGAATTAGCTTCATGCTTTCTGACATCTAATTAACACCTCGGATTTCTCACTGGGAGGTGATTTCCGGTAAAAATCTCCTGAAATGACTTGGATAAACATTCTCTTCATTCTGCAACATGCAAACTGGTGTAACTAGGCATCTCCTAGCCTTTGTACTTGTGAGCTGTTCAGTTAACGTGGTTGTCAAGGTTTGCTGTTCTGGCTGGTGCTTGCTCTGGGGCAGTGCCTGGTGCTGTGTCTGGGCACCCCGAGGCAGGCACTCTGTGTCAGAGCAGCGTGGGGCACTGCCTCTCGCCTCAGTGCGTTTGCTGTGAGCTTGCATTTCCTGAGTTTGCTGCAAGAGTTGGTAACAGAGAAGCGTTCTGAAGTGGTCTCCAGGAGTCTTTTAGTTCTCTGAGAATGGAAAAGTGGGATGAGAGTTGAGTTGCTCAGGTCCATGATAAGCTTTGAAGTGTTAAAGGTTTGTTCTTAAAGTTACCTTGAAGATAACTTTTGGGTGACTTTGAATGTTTGCTGCCAGCAATTGTTGATCTTCAGCTGGATACTTTTTGCCCTACTTGCAAATTACCCTGGATGTTGTTTGTTTGGGTTTGTATGCCACAAACCTGCAATGCACAGGGCCGGGGTGACGCTTATATTCTGTCTGTATTTGCATAGAGCTGCAGAGACAGTGCAGTAAGGATGATTGGATATGCTTCTACCTCTGGATCCTGTTTACTTCTGTGACATGTCTGCAAGTGCTTGATCAGATTATAGAAGACAGGAAAAGGCGTGTTCAGCTTGAAGTTCTACTGCTAGTTTTGCTGCAGCTTCTCTAGTGTTTTTCTGCTGCACAGCAGCATTTTTGGAGTGTTCAGTTTACTGGAAGATTGTATTTTATCTTATTCTGGTTGGACTTTTCTGGGTTCTCTCTCTGAATATTGGTGGGGCTGTCGTACACATGAGGACGTTAAATTAGCTCTACTGGAAATAATGAGTTCTCAAATCCCCACTGCAAAGTATTAGCAGAATTTACCATTCCTTCAGGTGCAGAGACAACACATCCTTGAACTGTGTTTGATTATAGAGTGGTGATCCTGCAGAGGTCAGTGGTGTTTGAAACCAGAATAGGCTGCTAGATGTTGAGGTCTTCCTCTTTCTCAAGTGCCTACCCTAGGAAAGGCTGTGAGGTCAGTACATCAGCATCTCTCTGGAGTCATGAGTGTGGAACCTGGAAAAAGACAGAGTATCTTACCTGTCGTTCATTGAAAGCATCTAAATCGTATTTGTGGCAGCTGAATTTCAGATGCCCTTCAACAACTTGTGTCCTCTGTAACATGTTGATGTTTGTCTCAGTATTCATCCTCTGCAACCTCCCCACACCCCTGTGTTGGGGGGTAGAGATGTCTTCCCCCCCCCCCTCACCCCCGATCTCCTCTTGCTTCTGGGACTGAGTGTTTGGTTGTCCCACTGTGTCTCAGCCTGAAGTATGTAGGTGGTGGTTCTGTTGGGACATGTTGGAGTGCTTAAACTGTAGGTAGAAAGTTTCTCAGACTGATAGAAGAATCTTCTCCGTTATGGTTATGAGATTCAGTCCCCCAGCATTTCTGTGAACACGTGCATTGACTGTTTGGGCACCCAATCAAATAAATCAGTTAGTTTATTTAAATACAATGTTGTAATTACATTGATTATCACTTGATTTTTTTTGTGGGAGAAACAAAAGGCTGTTGCTTTGTATTTGTTGAAAGATGAACTATTTTCCCCTCTTCCCAGTCAATAGATCTGCCAGGCATCAGTGACAGGATGGCATGTGTACAGTGAGCATGACTCAAAGCCCACGGAAAGGTTAGAGCTAGTTGCCATCTTTTGGTCTTTATGTGAAGGGGATCTGCCAACGATTGTTGCTGTAACTATGGAAAGTGCTTTACAAATTTATACTTTAAAATAAGTTATTCAAATCCTCAGGAAAGACTTGGGAGTTCTTGAGGATTTGCTGCTTTTCATGCCCCAATGACAACATAATGCTGGCTTTGAGTTTGTATTCCTAAGGCTCTATATAGGGATTAATGCTGGAATCAAATGATAAGGAGGTTTGAGTTTCCTTATTTTTGGTTTGTGATCAGAAACCCTTCAATGTGTATGCTGGTGCTTCGGTCAGGGGGATTGACCATCATGTCTTAATTGAGCTGAATGATCTTCGGGTGAAATTTTTACTAATTTAACACAAAGTGCCAATTTTTACCATTTTCCAAATTGGGATTAGGATTTCCATTTCACCCTCTTGAGTTACGGTGCCTTGAAGGGCTGTTTCTGGGACTGCCTCCTTCCCTTTCCACTGTTCTTTCCTGCCTGCTGATTTTTCTTGTTGGCAGTAAAACATTGAAGTGTTTGGAGAGGGGTGGTCTTGTATTGTCAAGTTCTGGTGCAAGCTGGTCTGGTTTTACTGAAGAACATCTTTGCCTTAGTTTTTTCTGAACGTTACTAATTTTCTTTTTTATATTTGTCTTTTTTGTTAATATTATTTTGAAGCACAGGTGTGGCTCTGGATTGAGAGGTCTTTTCATGGGAACTGTCTTGATGTGGACATGTTATCCCAGCACACACAAGCCAGACAGAAGTGTGCTGAGTTGTCTTTCAGCCAAGACTGCTAGCAACTTCTTGGAGGCTTGTATGCTGCCCTGAGCTTTTATGAGTGTGTCTTTTCTGTGTGGTTTCACTGCAACCTCTGAGGATGGAATTCTTAATTTGGACTCAATCCAGATACCTGTTTATGGGGAACCACTTTTAAAATGCAGATTTTCACAATATGGTATGGGAGCAGAGCGATGTGTTCTTTACAGACTCTGTCCTGAACAAGCCATGTCATGCTGATCATTATGCGTCTTAGTTTTCTAAAAGTCCTGTTGCAGAAGACTAAAAGGTGACCTACTTCTTGCAAGAATCTGGATTTCCATAGCTCAGCCTTGATTAAATAAAGGTAAAATATAAGTGTCCTTCTGATTATGCTGCGCATGCCAGCAACTGCCAAAGAGTCCAGAGGAAGGGACTTGATCTTGACACATCTTGAACGTGTGAACCTGTTCCCAGCAGAATCCTTAAACTGGCTCGAATGCATCAGATGAGTTTTTGCTGCTTCTGCTGCAGGCAGTGTAACGCGAGACCTCGGTACAAACATCCATTCAGAGCCCATTTCCTTGCTGGCTACTAACCTCCGAGATAAAACGTGTTTGTGCCTGTAGCACTGTCTCGTTTCATTACTTCACAGAATTTACATGTAGCAATGACTACACTGTTCTCTGTCCCTTTAGAAATGACTTACTAAATATAAGCCAAATCTCCACTACAAAGCCCCAGTATTCATAGCTGTCAGCAAATCCCAGTGCTGGCAAAACATGTGGTGTGAATGCAGCTGTGATCTTCCATCTATATAGGTGAAATTAATTTTGCACCTGAGGCAAAGAATATGGAGTAATCTTTTTCATATGTAAATATGGGATCCTTTAGGATTAAGGTGCGATGCCAGGGGCAGTGTTGATTTGTGCTGCTGTTCCCTGATTTGAGCTCACTGTAACAAGACTTCAGCCTCAGAGGCGAGTGAAGTCTGTGCTCACTGAGCACATGTTACGCTCGGGTTGTATTTTAATTACATTTGGCTGTCTTTATTGGCCTAAACTTCAGTTCATGATAAATGCTATTTATATGTTCCGAGCTCATGCTGTACCTCTTATGCAGAACTAGCAGAGTGGTAGGAAACTTTAGCTTGTGGTAGCTGAGGAAGTTGCTTAAGAAAATGTGAGAAAATGTAAGTGCAGCTGACGTTACTCCGTAAGCAAAGCAATGGAGTACTTGTACTGGTGTTTCACACATAAAGCAAGATAATTCCATACCAGCATTGTGTCTACTGGCACTTTTTTTTTTTAATATCTAATTTTACCACAAATCAGTTGAGTAGTTCAGGAGGGGCAGAGCCTGCCCTTGCAGAACAGTGAGCTGTATCGCTGATGGAGTCATACCAAGTGGTATCTTGGATTGCTCTGGAATATAAAGCCTTTGCTTCTATCTTAAAGGTGAAAAAATAGGCCATAGAACACTATATTAGTTAACAGCCTCAAACAGTAAATGTATTTAATGCAAATAAAAATATCTGAATAGTCCTGGAAACTGACAGTTACGCTCTACAACCTGCATACTCTACAGCCAAAGTGGCTTGACAGGTGGAATGTACATGGTGAATAAAGAAGATGTTTAAGACAGCTGTACAAGGTCCTCAATGATTTTCAGTTTCTTCTCCACTTGCATGTCTGCATTAATAATAAACATCAGGTAAAAGCTGGAAAAGTCAAGGAATTTTAAATACAGAAAACACCCTGAGTTCTTTGTCATCGCAGTAACTGTCAACTTCAGCTGTTTCACAGAAGAACATTTTTGGACTGTACTGGGCAGTGAGCTGACTTCTACAGCCCTTAATTCACCGTACCGTGCTGCACACTTCCCTGTCATGGTCATTCCTGCCTTAAATGTTTTCCCAGGACTTAATAGTCTCTTCAGTTAAAATAACTGGAATATTGTGCTCCTCTTCAGTGACTTAACCAAGGAGCTGAAAAGACCCCAAATTCTTTTTATGGATGAGAGGTACAGGAGTGTGTAATCACACAAGTTTCTGTATCCTTTTCCTTTGTTTCATGATGCCAGAGAAACCATTTTAGCCAGGGGATGGGAGACTCGGCGGACTGCCTGGGAGCACTTCTCACTGGGCACATGATGGGATTTGATCACCTGCTGGTGACCAAATCAAGAGGATGCAGAATTTCCAGATGAGGAAACACAGTGCACTGGCACCATCTGTAATTCAAAATGCCTACACAAAATAGCGTGTAAAAACTCACCACAGGGTGATCTACTAAAAGTTTATGTGTGGATTGCATCAGGACCTTTAACTTTTCACTAGCAAACAGTTGTATAGTTACTCTAGTAATTAATGTCTGGTTTTTCTCTTGTTAGTTAACTGGTAATATGAAATCATAGAATCATTATGGTTGGAAGGGACCTCCAGGGTCATCAAGTCCAACCTTTATCCCATCATATTCCTGACCATTAGACCAATTCTACAGGTGATGTGAAATGCTTGCAGGCTCTTGGATATTGCTGCAGTTCACGAGTCTTGTGTACTTTACTGTTACTTTGAGTGCCTTAAACACAGCTTTTACTCATTTTTTAGAACATCTTCATCTAATGTTTCCTGTAGATCTTTTGCAAGACCTGGTGAACTCTCCCTGAGTCTTGTCAGATAGCTGGTAGCAGGAGCTGATGCGGTAGTGTGTCAGTGTTGCAAACAGAAATACCAGAACTTAATTGAAATAGATTCTGCTAATTGAGGCAGAGGAAGGAACTAAAAAGCATTTGGTCATCTTGATTTCTCATGAGGCTGAAATAGGAACCAAATGTATTTTATAAATCTGAATCCTAGGGACACTTTGGTGCACGCATCAGTATGTAGTGTAGGGTTCTGCTTTTGAAATCTTGTGGTTTCGTTTACAGAATGTGCAATAAAGGGCTTTTTGAGTATCTTAAAGTTCAATTTGTCCGGTTTTAGTGCTGATATGTTTCCACATGCCAAATACTTGTCATGTTTTTGGGAGCCTTTGCCGGTCTTTTACAACTTGGAAGCAAGTAGAGCTCTAAATGATGGATGGCAGATTTGCAAACTCACTACTGCTTCAGCGTTAGATTAAATGCAGTTGAAGTTGCAAACACATGAAGTCATGGAGCCAGTGGGTCACTGCACTGAGAGCAGAGCAAATGTTTACAGTCTGGTTCCAGTCTGTTTTGTGTGTGAAACATCTGAAGTTTACATAGATGCTTCCCAGAGTGTAAATAGTAATTGGGAGGTAGCTGTTGCATCTTGGGCAGTGCATGTGTTCATGCAACTTCTAGGTCTGCAAGCGTGCCGTGACTTGGAAGATTGGTTTCATCAATGAAATTTGAAAGTCTTTTGCAAACTATCGGTGTCTTTCCTAAAGTAAACTTTCTGGAAGAGAAGTCTGGGTTGTAAATACAGAGGGAGAGAGTAGAAAGGTTTTTGTAGAAGGAAAGTGCGCCTGGTCTTGTGGACAGCGTATCCCGATTTGCTTCTGTGGATTAATTTCTGTTCAGGTTCTGGCAAACAGAAGCATCTTCATGAGATGTTCTGGTTCTGCATGTGTTGTGTCCCATACGCCATTTATTACGTTTCCTAACCTGGCTCTGATCTCTAGAAGGAGCTGCAGTAGGCTTGAGTTTGCTTCCCATTTGGAAGCATTGGTGTTCCCAAGCAGAATGACGTGTCAGGATAGATGCTGTGTGTTCCTCAGGTTTTTAATGGTGGGGAAAAGTCTCAGCAAACTTTTGGGTTTTGCTTTTCAATTGTACAAATGGAATATCACTTCATGTAACCCAAAGCTACGCAGTTCCTTCGATTTCTCAGCTATTTATAGAATATGGCACATCCTGGTTCCCAAGTAGTCTTTCAGAATTAGCTGGAAATAAGACAGAGTGCCTTGTGTGGGAGAACTGGTAGTTCTGGAGGCTTTAATGGGGTGCTGTTTCATGCCTAAAAGCTGTAGTGAATTTTCATATTTCTAAGCAAATATTGCTAAGAATCTGGCAATTAAATCCCCTCTTCAGGAGAGAGGGGGCCTACAGAGCTAAGAAAAAATGAAATTGGATTTCTTGCCTCGTAGGAAAGTGATTCAAAACTGGACCAGTTTGCTCTGTGGTATGCTAGTGTGGGGATTCAGTTCTTAGTGCTTGATCATGTCTTCATTTGGTTAATTGGGATAGCATGTTGTATCTGAAACGGTGGGAATGCTCTGCTGACTGGGGAAAGTCCGAGCCTGAGTTGTGCAAGTGAACGTGGCACTTTGAAGGGCAGTGCAAACCTGAATTCAGTGCGAGAAGGAGAAACAGCCAATACTGGAGCCCTATTTGGAATATTTAGTTCTCGGCTGACACGTGCATGGCTTGGCTTGCCCGCCCTCTTTCACTCCATTTGGTGTTGGAGGTGGTGCTGGGTACCCAGCAGCTCGCCGGTGCTGTGGGGTAGCTGCAGTGCAGGAGCTCACGTTGACGTGCTCTGTCTGCCTCCATTTGTTATCCACTTTTTGAGAATTACGGATTAATTGGATTACATGGTAAATAGGGGATAATAGATTACAGGGATATTATTGGGCTAAAACCCTTCTTAAACCCCTTCACCTTTCTTTACTAACGCCATTATGCAAGATAAAAATGTCAGTCATGAAGTGAACTGTGTGTGACTCCTCCCTTTCTCAGCACTTCTGTAGCTTCATGCTGTTGAGCACCCTCCACCCGACGTGATCCAGCTGGCCTGGATACAAATTCTGCTCCGCCACAAAGAGATTTTACAAGAGATCACTTGTGTGAGTCAGGACATCAGCCTTTCCTTTTCTTAGGGCAGATCCTCAGTCTGTGTGACCGAACGCAAGGCAGGTTTCACTTCTACACTGCGTGATGCAGTTCTGATTGCTGTGAAACAAGTCGAAGACGACTCGAGCTGCACGCAGGAAGCCCCGAAAAGAGGAAACAGGAGAGAACTGGGCAGAGGTGGGACGGGCTGTGACGCACTTGTGATGTCTGTTGGTGGAGAATGGGATTCATGTGTGAGCAAATGTGGCCTGGGTCTGAAACTCCAGTCTAACAAAGAAGTGGCAATTAATCCCAATGTACTTAAATTTTACCTTTGAAGGCTGGCAGATCAGATTTAAAATGATTTTTCGAGTGGTTGAGCTGGAGAGAAAGAAGCTCGAAGATCCCGAAATGTCGTCATCTGCCAGGCAGTGCCTGTGCTTCAGCCCTGTGACAAGGTCCCTGTGCTTTAGCCCCTCTAAAGCTGGGCCATTTGTGCTTCCAGTGGGAGCAGTGCCATGGTAAAGCAGTTTGCCCTCCCCACTTAGGGAGGGCAGGATTAGCTGAGCAGTTGGCTGCTCTGTGCATGGCTGCAATGACGCTCATGTGGGCATATAAATAGGGACTGCCTTGTTTTGGTGCTAGTGCTGGTTTATGCTGGTTTTAACATGACTTTGGCCATAATTAACACTTAGAGAAAGGAAACCTACTTCTCTCCAGGAAATGTGTTTTGTGTTAGCACACTCTCAGATGCTTTGACCCAGACTTGCAGTTTAGTGAGTGAATGCTGTTACAGCTTGCCTCGACACTTTTCCCTAAATACCTTTAGCACCCTTATTAAAAATTAGTTATTGTATATGTTTATTGTAAACTCCCTGCTAACAAAATTGATGCTTAAACAGAGAGCACCATGTCAAGTGTTGGAGCACAGGAGTGGCATTTGGGAAACAAATTGTTTCCCCTCACCTTAGGAGATACCAAGCAAGTTGCTGAATTGCTGTATAAAATAGGGAAAGTATCTGGTTTTTAAATTTAGTTCCTTGAATAAGCAGGTTATAGGTGTGAATGTGTAGAAGTTTGTCCTATTCTGTTAACTGGGCCATGTTTGAAAGAGGAATCCTTGTTGGAAAGCACCGGGAGGAGTGACTGGTGAGAGAAGTTAAGTTGTAGAAACTTGAAAGCTGTCAAAGAACCAAGATTATTTTATTTGCCTCCAAACCTGAGGCCAATAAAAGAAATCAAGACAATTCAATGTTTCGACATAAGACTTGGTTCAACTTCTACTGGTCTAACAATCAATCCAATTGTGAATTTGAGCTTTGGTTTAATTAGGGCTAGGTCCATTCACGGTGCATCACCTGGACCATCTGCCTCTTCTGAGGAATGTTATGGACATCCCTCACTTGGGTGGAGGGAGGAGGTTGTAGTGCTGTCTGATACCTCTCCCACTAGGAAATCTGCATTGATTTGGCTAAAACATTTCTCCATTCATTATCTCTCTATTTATTACTCAAATTCAGAAGACATCTGGTGAAACTTTAGCAGCAGCAGCAGCATTGATTTGCAGTCGTCTTTCGAATCAGCTTGGGGCGGGGTGCCAAGAAAATAAAGGTTAGAGAGTCTTTTCTCTGGATTCTTTGCCAAAATCCTCAGACATGGATTTATCTGGATTAAGTCTCTAATAGCATACACTCAATTATATATAGTTTTTTCTATAAGGATTATTAGGGTGTTGTAAGATGCAGAATTTTAAGGCTCTGGTGATTCCCCCTTCGTCTTTTTCCCTTCAAGCTGCTTTTCCCATGTTATGGATGGTTTGGTTTGCATGCCAATTTAGGCAAGTAAATGCCAGCCTAAAAACATTGTAGTTACCTGTTCTTATTCTAAACTAGACTTTTTTAAAAGCTTGTTGTTTTTGTCTGTGTTTTTGTGGGTGTTTTTTAATTAAATAAAATAAGAAACCTTTGTTTCTCTTTTCCCAGATATTCAAGTAAGGTCAGGAAGAGAAAATGTTTGGTGGTTCCTATAATTCTAATCTAGGGTTACAAAGTTATATATCCTATTTTCTTTAAATATCTGATTGATTCTTTCAGATACTTAAGAAGTCTTGTCAGTTCAGTATGTTCCACTGATCTTGCAGCCAAACATAGATGCTTTGATAAATTGTATGTTTCTTCTTTAAACCCTGTGATGGCTAAATCTTCATTTGATGCTTTTTCTCTCTTTTTTTAAAAGTGATTGCTATTGGAAAAAACGTAGTGTGTGTGTGTTTCCCTAGAAGAGCTAAAAAGCCATTTGGCTATGCTAAGGTTTCAACAAATCGTATTTAGATTGCTGACACTGTTTTCATGGAAACCAAATAAATTGGTGCCACTTCCTGGGTTTAAAAGATGGCTTCATCTGTTGTGTATTTCATGTCATCTCTCTTTTTTTTTCCCTCCCTAAAAATATTTTTGTGGTTGCTTTGCTTTAGGCACTAACTGGCAACGTTTTAGACAGCAATCTTTCTCTGTGCTGTGTTTTGTTTATAAAGGATAACTGATCTGGGTTACTTGAGAGGACCACGGGAGCAGTTACAATCTCCTGCTGTCCCACAGGTAAATGCCCGCTGTGGGCTGGAATCCTGATGTTGTGGAAAGAGTGCACTGCATCAAACTTGGAGATATTTCAGTGTACAGGCATGAGCAGGACTAATTAAAATAAATGCAGTGCTGCAAGGGAAGTTGTTGTAACATCAAGTGCCTTGATAAGAATATGATTCAGTTGTGTTTTCCTGTAAATCACTTGTATGTTCACGGTAAGATGGCTTGGCTTGGCTTTCTTCAGTGAGGATCACAAGGCTCCAGGAGGCACACAAGCTGTTTTGAATCAAACCTTTCTGAAAATGGAATACTTGACAGTTATGAATGAAGTTATTTAACAGTCAGCTTCCTGTGGTTTTACATGCATTTCTGAATCAGGAGGAGGCTGAAGGGCTGCAGCTGAGATGTGTGTACTCCATCTGAACTAAAAAGGACATCATCTACAAGCAGTCAAAGTGATTGCTTGAAATCCAAGATTCTGATAGGGTTTAGTTTGATCCTGTATTAAAGAAGCAAAACCGCAGTCACCTAACACTGGAAGGTCTTTGAAGTTCATGTGCAGGCCCTTCATTGTGTTCTGTTGGGGTGTGTTCAAGGAGGTTGCTCTATTGCAGTATGTCAGCAGGCACATGAGAAAGGTGCTCCTGCCTGTGCTCGTCGCTTCCATTGGCATCTTTGGGGCTGTGCAGTGTCAGAGGTCATTGGCAGCCTTTGACTGCACTTCATGTGTTTGCAGTTCAGGACTGCTCAATTGTAAAAATAGCTTTGGAGGATTCACCTGCATTGAAAAAAAACCCCTAAAGTTCACCCATGACTAATTTAACACCCTCTATATTTTTTTTAACTAGATCTTTAATTTAAATTTCCATCATATGTGCTGCATGGGCATGAGGTAACAGGAATGTAGCAGAGTTTTTTAATGGGGCCGGATCCTGCAGTTTCTCAGTCTCCTGTTGGTTTTGTCCCTGGCATGGCTCCTTCATGGCATGATGGCAGCAGCCTTGCTGCGACAGCCACGTGGCAGGGGCTGGGCGCAGTGAGCCACACTGGAGTTACTGGGGCAGAGTGGGGAAACCCAGTTTCTTTTTTCTAGTCATGTTGGGTAAACCAGAGAGTTTACAGTTTGTCTAAAGGGAAATTCTAGAATGCAACAACTGTCTGCTGATTGCAGCTGTTTAAATATAGCCACTGTCATGGATTCACAGAGCAGGGTCTGGTTCTGATACCAAGAAAAAGTGACCAATGCAGAAGCTGCCTTTGGAGCTGGTGTGGGGCCGTGAACAGATCAGTCTCTTACTCAGTTTTAACAGCTGCTGACACGAAGGCTTTGGTTGTCGTGTAGTGGGTTTTTCAGTGGGTTTTTCTTCATAAAATGCATAGGTTCATCCCTTTGGAAAAGGAGCTGAACTCTTCCTGGCTTGCTTGGTAATGCCACCTTTTTGAAGCTTGTTTAAAATGGGTCAGAACTCTTCAGTTCTACAGCAGTGCGTTCCGATAACAATCTGTTAGTGCTGGTAGTTTGCTGCTCAAGACTGTCTGTAGTTAGCAGAGCTGAGCCTGCTAATATGAAGTTCTCCAGGAGAGAGAGAAAACTATTACTAGTCAAGGCACTGGCTTGTAGCTGTGTGATACGGAGGGGTGTCTGGAATGTGGTGGGAGAACAGATCATGGATTTGATGCTGTTGTAAATTCTTGATGCCGTGCAAACTGATGGAAGCCAATGATTGAGCCACTTTTATCCTTAAACACAGAGCTGGGTCACGCTGGCAGCACTTGCTTGGTGTGCTGTGTTAGTTGTGTGGATAGATCTTCCTAAGGGAAGAACCCAGTGGTTGAGCTGAAGGTGTACAGGAGGGAAGCTGGTATGTCACAGCTTTAACAACTGGATTATGCTTGTAATTGATTGCTTTTATGGTTTAATTTCTTGAGTTTCAGAGTGGCCCCTTGATATTTGTCTGCCATTGGCTTTGATACCTGAAGCCAAGCAGTCTTCTGGGGCTGCTTTCTGGCATTACTTTGCTGTTGGATGGGTGGCTCTGGAGCGTTGCTGTTGCTGCAGACCAATGTATTTTGCATTCATGTTTTCAGGAAATCCCCTCTTTTGGGAAGCTGCTTCTGGGGGTATTTTTTTGACCTTTACAGTCTGTGGCTTACTTCTCTGCTCCAACTGCTCGATCCATAGTGGTGGCAGCAAGCCCTGGGACTTACAGGAGAGACAGTAACTCATGCATTCCAGTCCTGTGGAGTTAATGCTGCTTTAGGGAGCAGGCATTGCTGTAAGTAGGACAAAAAAGAGCTGTCTAAGATTAAAATACATGTATGCACACACACACGCATGCATAGTTACAGCCTCTGAGGCCCAGGTATTCTAGAATAAATAACTCCACTAATGAGTCTGAAATCTGGCTGATTTGTAGTTCTGTGGGGGAGGGAGGGCTGCCAGCTCCTACTAGGACCTAAAAAAGAAATTAAATCTGACTTAAACTTGATTTTGTTTTAAAATTCAGCTACAGGCAGTGGGCTTAATACTTGGGAGCCCTGAATTCTGACCCTGTTACTCCTGCTTGGGAAGCTTGATGGATTTGTGCATCAAGGTTGTGCATTTTTGTTTTCTGTGAAACAGAAATGCTCTTCCCCCTACACTTTCCTTACAGGATTGAGACTAGAATGGATTTCTGAAGTGCTGGAAAAGCTGTAGGTGTAAAATACTGCTGTCATTGCAAGTGATGGTTGCTGGGTGCCACCAGGCTTTCAGATGGTCAGTGTTACTGCTGCAGTTTGTCACCCTGGAGGAAACTGGTAGTGTTAAGCCAAATAGAAGGTAAAATAAGGAAGTAGGGCTGTGTCAGCCTCTTTCCCTGCAGGTGTGTCGAGCACAAGGCGTGTTTCAACCAGAGTCCCAGTCTTGCCTGATTAAAAGTTGATGTTCAAATGGCACACTTGAAGGTGCGGTATCTGCTTGGATTAGGGAACTTTTTTTAGTACCTGGAAAACTTGCAAAGGTACCTGGTTTATTTGTCTGCCAGAACCCTTTTTGGACTGTAATTTACTGCTATTTACTATTAATAGTATTTATTAGTATTTACTCTGCTGTTTGGATGGCAAATTTTAATACTGAGGTTTGATGCTCTTCCTAGACGAGTTTGCAGAGTTCAAATTCAAGTGTGGGGAAGTCACTGTCAGGGTGTAACTCCTGTCCTAATTCACTTGTCTGCCGTGGGCGTAGTCACCCTAGCCTTGGGTGCTTCTTGAATTCAGTCAGAATTCTTGCTCTTGCATCCGCAGAGTGAAAACACAGGTGGTTTCTTTTATGTATTTACTATAAAGTCAGTTACATCTTGGTAGTGAAGAGCTCTCAAAAGGAAGCATGTTTCTGCTTCTGTGGTGATCCTGAAAATCCTAAAAAGGTCCTAATTTCCTTTGCAATAAATTCAATCAGTACATTATCCATTGCAAATGAACTCGGGTTCAGAAGCACCCTTGTAAGCGTTCTGCCTTAATCCCAGCAGCCTAACAGAGTTCTGGACTGTAGGTCAGGCTTAAGACCCTGCAGTTCTGCATTACTGGAGGGATTAAAAACTGTGGTTCCTGTTTGCAAGGACAGTGATGCTTGGATCGGGACAGTGACCCGTCCAGCAGGTGGTATCACATCTGCAGGATGGCAGCACGGAGCTCTGGTCATTACTCCCAGAGTAAGGAATTCTTGTCCAGCTTGGTCTCTGATAGGAAACTTTTGTAAAATGCCTCATCTGTTGTGGTTTCTCATCCTCTGTTCCACTGGTCATTTGCTGTGCTGGGGGGAAGTACCTGTGGGAATGGGATTGTATGGCAAAGCAGTTATGAATTAAGTTGTCTCCAGTGATTAATCCCTGTACTGGAATGCCTCTATGTGCTGACTCTTCAAAAGGTTAGAAGGATTGAAAGTATCTTTTCATAATCAAGGTGTGGTTGCTTCATTGGTGCTCCCTGTGAATAACACTGTAGGATTTATTTGGCAATTCTAAACTTGGAAAGAATTTAACTATTATAAATGTGCCTACCTGTGCTTTTAACAGTAAATATTTACTGGCCTAAATATAAAACATTGTTGTGTTCTTAGGATAGCTGCTTAAAAATGGCAGTGATTAATGCTCACAACACTTAAATGTAGATTTCAGTAAATTAACTGGACTTCAGAATGTAAACTATTGGGATCAAGTGTGCCATCACTTAAGTAACCATTTGCTTTGTTTTTAGGGGGAATCTGTAAAGTATTTCTTGGACAACTTGGATAAACTTGGAGAACAAGTAAGTTACTTTTTTTTTAGTCTTAAGTTTTGAGTAGTCTTTGTGATCTCTGGGTTTTAAACTGATGAAATGTAATTAGTGTCTACTCAGATAACTTTATCTTTAGTTAACTTTGACTGTCCCATTATCTCAGCAGTTCATCACTGACATGTCAAAACCAGAGGGCAATGTAAGGGCCTTTCTAGAAATAAACCTTCTGTAGAAATTGAACTAAAAACAAGATACAAATGCTTGTCCAGTTGGAAGACTGTTAAAATAGCACTTCAATGCAAATTGATACCCAAAAATGACTGCTTTTGTTTTTACACATTCAGTTAGGAACGCAAAGTTAAATCAGTGCATGGCTCAGTGGTACCTTTCTGTAGTATCTGCTTTAAAATAAACAAATTTGGTACAGAATGAAATCTTTATCTCTGAGGAAAAAGCTGAAACTTCTATAGAATACTTTTTGATAGAAATGTCGGTTACTGTTGAATAATGAAGCTGTGTGCTGCTACTCCTTAGTTGTGTATGGCAGAAATGGCATGTGGAAAATGCATTAAAATGGGATGCTAGTTTGAACTCCACGGGGAGGCAGTTTCTCCGTGGTCATTTCCAGCTGATGGCTAACAAATGATGGAGGAATCCAAACCACTTCAATTGAATCCTGTTACATCATGCTTAATTTCATTTTTCTTTTTCTCTTCAGCAGATAAAAATTTAATTTTAAGCCAGACTGTTTTTTCTGCTTTGAATTGTCATTTTTCTAACGAGCACTGGTGAGCATCTCGCAGGATCCATGTGCTTCCCAGATATCTTGCTTGAGAACTCCAGCACTCACCCTCTGAATTTTGATTTGGTCTTGAGTTATAAGGCAGTAGAGAAATGCACTCACTTTAATGAACTGCTAAACTTTTTGCCAGTGGTGGATTTCTCATGGTCTGTGAATCCAATGCCACCTTAGTTTCAAAGTTGGGTTGGTTGGGTTTTTTTTCTCCAACACATTTGGGTAAAGGTTTATGCAGCTTCTCTTCAGTTCTTTATTTAGAAACCTTGGTCCATTCTTTGATTAAAGTGTGAAACTTGAAGTCAATAGGGGTTTTTATATTTTTACATACACACACACTTACTGTAGGTCTGTGGGAATGCTGAGCTCTGAATTACGGCTTTTCCAGGTTAAAGTTACACCAAATGGTGCTGAGGTACAGAGGGACTCTTCAAGACCTGTCATAGGAAACGTTGGGTCTTTGTGGGAAAAGTGCTAGCTAAGTTTTGTTACTGAGTGAAAGATTTGATAGGTTCTTCTGGTTTATTCTTATCTATATGCAAGATTTGTCTAATGATTATTTACCCAAACTGTATTAATACAAGTATTTTACTGTTCTTATCTGTTATCTGATACAACTGAGCTGGCCTGCAACTAAATTGCTTATAAACAGATAGACCTGCGATTCATGTGCCTCTTGCCAAAAGGGAGCTGCTGATAACAGCACATAGGGAAAAGAACTTAATGTTCAGATTTAATCAGATCAGCAAAATTAGAGTCGCTGGCTGGCTACACGTGGGATTGGCTGGATCCCTTGCAACTGTTTGTTGTTATTTCAACTGCCAGTGAAAAACACTAAAAATATCTCGGGGAGACAGCGCTTTCCATGTCGTGATTGGATTTTATTCATGCCTTAAATTCTAATTTTAACTAGGCAAAGAGTGGTGTGATAGCTGAAAGAGCTACCTGATAACCAAAAGAAGTCCTTTAGAAGAAAACAGATTGTAGTGAATTTAACAAAGGAGATCATTCAGGAAGAAAGCACACATTTCAAGTCAGTATCAGTATGTATCCGTGGGAAGAGCTGGATGGAAAATAAAATACAAAGCCTGCCACCATCACCACCACCCCCAGAACAAAACCAAACCAAAACACAACTAAAAACCCCACCTTAAAATGGAAGAAGGTGAAAAAGTAAACGGTCAACATGGAAGACTGGGCTAAGTGTAGAAAAGGAGAGCGTGCTTGGGGATGCTTGCAGGAAAAGTACCAAGTGACAGTGGTGAAACATTGGAAAGACTTTGAAAATCATACTCAGTGCTGCCCAAGGAAAAGATTCATCTAATGCTGCAGGCTTCAGATACCCAGAGTGGGATCAGCAGTGAGAAAGGGGCTAGTGCAGAATTGCTGCAGTGGTAAGCTGCTGGTATCCCAAGGATCTGGGAATGAGGGAGAAAACATAATCATCCCTCAAAAAGATAACTAAAATACTGGGAAATTTCTTAGGAGTCATTGTATTTCATTTCCTGTAGCCAAATGGTGGCTGTGTACCAAGCACTTGACTTCCAGTGGGCTCCTTTGCAGACTGTTGCATCAGAGTAGCCATTACCTGGTATAAAACATGGTAAATCTTCTGTGCATGTGCACCTTGAAAGCACTTGAAAGGATTTTATTTGTGGTTGCAAGTGTGGAAGGAATTTTAAATGAGTGATAATATTTGAGATGGAATTTGTCAGGAATTCTAGGGATAAGCTCCTTGTTCTTGAAAGCTTGAGTAAACATTACAGGCCAGCTCCCAGAAGAGTTTGCTCTGTGGTTGTTTCAGTATTGAAGGTATATATTGCTTTGCCTAGTATATTAATTGATTTTATTTATTTATTTAATAATTTCAATCACTCCTCATCTTTCCTGAGACTTTCTGGTTACACTCTGAGAACTTGAGGCCAACTTCCTGAATAAGAGATTACAGATTCCTGTTTGAAGATGAAGTAGGTGTGGAACCTGCAACGTTCTCCTGCCTAAATGTTAACAGTCAGCTTTATTCACCATCCCTTCACATGTGCCCAGTGACATTTGATACATTCCTCCAATTGTTCTCCCTCTCTAGAATTTTTTGGCAGAGAAGACGCAAGATAGATATAAGAAAAAGAAAAATCTTATTACCCTTTCAAGTTCCGTCTTTTAATCAGGCAAGGTCTGTTGCTCAGTTTGGAGAGACCATAGTACTGCTTTAGAGTTCAACTGCCCAGCAGATTTAGGTGGTGTGGGTTTTGGATCTGTAATGGTACTACAGCAAAAAGTGCAGGGTGGGGAGCCTGTGCCTCAGAGAGCTGCTTTGTAATTCGTGCCACGATAAAAATCAGTGCCTTAGTCATAGGCAGCTTGAATAAAGAAACCCGGGAGTTCAAACAAAACAGTCTCTCTCCAGCTCTTCACTTTTGAGCTTGCATACTAAAGCAAAGTGATACTTGAGTTTTTGGAACATTGCATTCATGATTTTTAAAATGGCTTTCTTAAAGGCTGTGCATCAAACTTGCCCAGCTGCCTTAGACTTGCAGCACTGGTATTTAAAGAGCTGTGTAGTTGTGTGATTGTTCCCCCCAGCCTATTAATTGAATCAGACTTTCTGTACTGTGGTCTTACACATCTTTTATAAAAGCTCCAAGTCTGGTAACTGGCACTGTCACAGAACAGCGTAGATCATTCACTAAGAGGGGACTGAAACCTAAATCACTATCTCTGAAGTCGTGAGAAATGCTGAAAAAATGTAAGGAAGAGTTTCCATAACAAGTGAACAACAAAGCTTTAGACTTCAGCATCAGCCAGCTGTCTGTTAGAGATGCACTTTTTACATAGCAGAAAGACTTGGACCCCATGCAAAAGTGTAATTCTAGGAATGAAGAAATCCCCAATACGAGCCTTGAATTTCAGGCTGCCGAAAGCTGACTAATAAGAATTTCTCTTCCTGTTACTGTCTGCATCCGTTGATGATGGCTGTTCATGTAACAGTCAAAAAAATCTTAAAACCCCCCCACTTATCCTGCCTATTTAATTCTGGGGGAAAAGGCAGGCTGCAGAACTTCAGATCCATGGCACAAACACAGCAAGTTGCTTAGGTTTTGCTTTTCTGGTGTAATTGATTGCCTAAAAAATTACTTAGTGGAGCAGCTCTTTTTCTAGAAGTAGTCCTGTAGTATGCACGAGAGTATGGGAGGAACTCGGTGCCCACAGAATGAGATACCACCGTGTTTCCTGATTTGAGAAACCTGTTCTAGACCCCACTTGCCACATTGCAGTGTTGGCAGGCAGCGTGTTTCCCAGCTCGGTGGGACGAGGATGAATGAAGCATAAAGTAATGCAGGATGAGGATAACTGGCACGAGGAACTGACAGTACACCTCGGGTTGTTCATGGACTCTTGTCACGTGGCAAATGGGAAGTGTTGGTTCTCTGGGGTACATGTTTTGATTTAATATTGGGTGTGTTTCCTGCTTCGGACTCCAGATCTCTCCAAAATTCTTCAGCGTTAGTGTATAAATATCCATCTATTCCAAACAGCTCCTCTGCAAGCTTTTCTCTAGGTTGCAAAGTCAGCTGTGATCAGTTGCCCCATGCCTGTGACTTGTATCCTAATCAGCAAACTCTCCTTTATTTTTTTTCTAGGATTATCTTCCCTCGCAGCAAGATATACTGCTGGCACGGAGACCCACCAAAGGGATTCACGAGTACGACTTTGAAATCAAAAATGTTCCTTTCAAAATGGTTGATGTAGGTGGCCAAAGGTCAGAACGGAAACGTTGGTTTGAATGCTTCGACAGTGTCACATCAATACTCTTCCTTGTCTCCTCGAGTGAGTTTGACCAAGTGCTTATGGAGGATCGGCAAACGAATCGCCTTACGGAATCCCTGAACATTTTTGAAACAATAGTCAATAACCGGGTTTTCAGCAACGTCTCAATCATTCTCTTCTTAAACAAGACGGACTTGCTTGAGGAAAAAGTACAGAAAGTGAGCATCAAAGACTATTTTCCAGAGTTTGAAGGGGATCCCCACTGCTTAACAGATGTCCAAAAATTCCTGGTGGATTGTTTTCGTACTAAACGCCGGGACCAGCAGCAGAAGCCCCTCTACCACCACTTCACCACTGCTATTAACACAGAAAACATCCGGCTAGTTTTCCGTGATGTCAAGGATACCATCCTTCATGACAACCTCAAGCAGCTTATGTTACAGTGATGTGCAAAAAGACATTTTTATTTGAGTAACTTTTGTGTGTTGTTTTTTTTAATTAGAGGTTTACAGCAGGAGTAGAGAAATCCAGATCCTGTCAGACTTCTTGATACGTGGCTCAAAGCAGCTGCTGAACACATTATTGCCAATTTCTGCAGAAATTCAGGCTTAATCTCTTCCAGTGTAGCTTCAAGTTGACTCAAGTTGTAATTTTATAGCAGACCTATGTCTAAGTTACCTGTAAAGGGATAAATTTGACCTTTTATGAACATGTATCTTATGCTAGAAAATTCATTCCACCTTCAGAATTCCAAGTCCAAACTTCAGTGAAATTGTTGCAATTGTCAGACTGTGGCAGTAATTTAAAGGGGGGAGAAGCTTTTCACATCTAACTTCATTATGAAGTCTGTGATACCATAGCTGATTTATGATTTCTCAGGTCTTGTTGGTGGTTAGAAATCCCATCAATCCCTTGCTGGAATCATCTGTTTGAGGCTAGGATTCCTGGGTGTGATGTACTTCCCGTTCAAGTATAAATCTTTGCGTGGGGTTTGACTAGGAGATGCTTTACAAAGATTTAGATCAAGAGCTTCAGACATCCTTGGTGGGAAGTACTAACACGGGCAGAAGTGTAGTGAGGAGGAATTAGTGAATGGCACAGTACACGGTTTCACTCTCGCGTTGTGCGTACGTCTTCGAGCCATGGCAAAGCACAGAGCACTGTGATGCAGTCCTCTTGAAGTTCTGATGTGGGAAGGGGGAGCAAGCTAAACTCATATTTCTTATCTTCACTAACCAGATGTTACATGTAGGTACCTTACCTGTTCTTGAAGCGCTTTAATATAGCACTGGTTTATTTTTACTTTCTTCATGAGTTCTTACAGCGTGCCTCATCTTAGTCAGCGTTTGGTGATGGATAGAAGTACTTGCAAACCTAAGTGCCTCCTTGTGTTCTGTCCTACAGTATTTTCAGTGGCCTTACATGAGCATATGCATTCCCAGCAGAGGCCTTGTGTAGCTGACACCGTGAAGATGAATGTTTCCTTCTGAGAAGAAGAACATGTCACAGCAGAATGTGCTCCAGCTGATGAGGTTCTGAGACTTTCCAGTTGGGTCTAGCAATCCCAAGTGTACTTGAGCCAAATACACTGCAAGGTGTACTCCGGAGTGCTGCTTGTGACTAAGAACATTTTACCAAAAGTCCCATTGCAGTTTCATTTATTTTTTTAAATTTATTTTTTTTTAGGGAAGGGGTGTTACTGTTGCCATGTGATTTAAAAAAAACAAACACAACAAACCAAACCAAAACTGCTTCTTGCCCAGAAATCCTCATACACCACACAGCATACTACAGAATGAGTCTGAGCTTGTGTTTTAAAAGCAGTGCCGCTACCAAAGTTCCCCTGGACTGTAGTGTCACGTGGGCAGCTCAGCTCACCAGTTTGCCCCAGGGAACCAGCCAATTCCTGTGGATCATGATGCTGGCCAATACTTAAATGAATTTTTATCAACAGGTGTGGCCAGCGGTGTGACAATATTGTCACTGCTTGGAGCAGTGTCCCTACTGGAACATAGGAAAGCTGCCTGTCTTCTGAACTTAGCCTTTTACTTACTGTGATTGTAAGTTGTATTAACATCTCTGTACCTCATTCTCCTGTCAGTAGAAGGAGAATAGTGTATTTTTATTTAGTTAGGTGCTTTGAAAGACCTTTATTTTTTTATATCATCCAATGAGTAGTCCTAGGTAAGTCTGCAATTTCTGCGATAAGGCACTATTTTTGAAGGAAAGAATTCTGAAGAGAGCTTGGGAGAAGTCACAGTGCATAATGTAAACAGAAGTGGAAAGCCTGGGTGCAAAACTGATGTCAGGAGGACTAATATAATCTTTAGATAGGGATATTTAATATAGATTTTGCCTTACTGGACATGGATATGATTACTTCTGGTTTGATGTCTTCAGGTCTTATGTGAGCAGTTGAAGAAGGATGATGAACTAGAGACCTCAAAAAGGGTGGTGAGGCTATTCAAAGGGTTGGACAACATGCCTGTAATGGGAGTCCAGAAGTTCTCCATTTCTCTCTTTGGAGAGGGATGACAGGTTGATTTGGTTGAGCTATAAATGCTCCATGAGCAGACAACAAACCTCTGTCTGGCAGCCTCAGAGTCTGCTGTTGGAAAACAGAAATTGAACAAATCCGTGCCCTTGTTAGTCAACAAGAGGAGTCGTAGGCTTGGGTTTTTCCATCACTTGACAGTTTCCTGAACAAGTTTCTTTTTTGAAAAGAGACTTGCCTCTGCTCTGATTAAAATAATTCATTTGGTGAGGGTCTGTAGTATGTGTTGGCAGGATGTCAGACTAGATGGTTGCAGAAAAGCCTAAAGATGGGACAGTGAATGATATGAAGATTACCAGGAATTTGTCGAAACAAATTTGATTATGTAAAATGTTGTTGAATCTGGGGGCAAGGGACCTGTTAATTTACTAAAGATCCTCAAAACTGTTACCAGTCCAAGGATATAGCCAGTATCACCAAGGCACTGGGCACTTCTGACATTAGCTAAGACGGGAAAAATACTCAGCGGGCTTCTCCCCAAACCAACACAAATCCTGGTTTTAACCCTTTCAGATTGCTTTCCCTGTGAACACCAGGGCCTGTAGGATAGCAAGGTGGGCCCCACGATCTTGGGTCACTTCTGACAAAAGTAGGCCCTGGCAGATAGGCACTATATGAATCTCAGGCAGAAATTAATTATTTTAATGAAATGACTCAGTCAAATCACTTGCTCGCATGTCCCACTCCCACTTCTTCAGAAGGGGTGAGGTAACTAACCTTGGTGTGACTGTTTACATGGTTCCTATGTGAACGTTCTGCCTAACAAACCAAATCAACGTTGGGCTTTCCCATCTCAAACTTACTCTTCATTAGCTGCCTGAAAAGGAGCACAGCACGTGCTGCTGTATTCCTTTTTAGATTTGTTTCTAAATATGATTTCTTTCTAGCAGGATGTAATTCTGGTGCAAGAGCTGAATGGTCAGGGTTCTGGACAGGCTGGTTTTTATCCTGAAGCAAACAAATGAGTCACGGTTGGCTAGTGAGAGTGAAGCTGGTTCATGTAAACCAGTCTGTGGTACAAGGTCGGGATGTATTTCTAGTGAAGATGGGAAAGCAAGTGGAAAATGAAGTTTCCAAAAATTTTTTTAGTTCTCTTTGATGGAGTGAGCTCTGTTAAAACTGATCACTGACTGTATGGAGATATACCACTGTCTTGTACAGCCTTCCTGGACTTGAAGGGGAAATTGGTGTTTTTAGTGACACTTCTGTGCTGCAGTGTGATAAACTCAGTTGATTGATACCTGAAAACTGTGGCTGTTCATCAGGGCTTTAAAAATTTTACTTTTTTTATATATTGTATGTGGGAGCGTAAGCCATGAGTTTGTGTAAAACTTAAGCTTTCTGCTAGAGTATCTGCTCTTAAAAAAAAAAAGTCAAGTGGGTTCGTTGATCTCAAAGGCTGTATATTGGACTCATTTGTCTAGTAAGTAGCCTTAAATTTTGCCCATCAGAATTGTTCTAGCAAATTGCTCAGATCGGGTGGGTGTTTCAAGCTTCGTGACACTTGGTTAGTAATAAATAGTATTTATGATCAGTCCCAGATAGCTTGGTCAAACTGCATCTGCTTGTCAGGTTTGGGAGCAACCCACTGCTTAATGACTGAGAACTGTGCACGTTTGACGTGGCAATTGCCATCAGAAGACTTCTCTGGTTATTTCTCTTTAAGGACGGTTGCAGAAGGTTCATTTTCCAATGATAACATTTCCTGTTTCAAAATGATCACAAGTTTCACGCCAGACTGAATTATTCACAAGCGAAATTTACAGGTCTTGTCTATTTGATGGTACCATTAACATAGGGTTTTTTTAATTACACAGCATTGCAATACAGTGCCATTTTGCAATTTCTTTGCATTGTACTTGAAAATAAGTTGAATTGCAGACTATTTAAAACCGCTTTCCTGCGCTTTCAGTAGCAGTGAGAGCTTACCTTACGTGAAGCCTTTATGTAAAAATATATTTTGTAACAACCTCATAGATCTTTAACAAAACCAAGATTTGTATTAGCTTTGTATAAATGTTTGTGGCTGACAATTTTATATGTTTAACTTTTTATAAACTTTCCAGGGACTACTTTGTATTGTAAATTTTTTTTTCCTCCTTGCTTTAGTTTAAGATTGGCAATAAATTATTTCTAAGGGAGGTCTTAGAAGAAAAAGCATCACTTCCTTTTTATAAAACGGTTTAATTGATTCATAGTTTAAAACCTCTTACACTCGCTTGTACATTGCTCTGTACATACTCTCCAAAAGTGTTGCCTTTCAGCTATTAATATTTGCCTTGTGTACAAAAATTACTGACGATGAATAAACATATACAGCCTCGTGGTGGTGTTAGGAAATTTTTTTTTCAAATTAATAATGTGTGGAGGCAGCCAACAGACTCTTTCGGGTGGTTGGTTAAGGGCAGCTGTTTTGCTCCTGCCACATCTTGTGCTTCAAATAAAATATGTAATAGAATTAGTCCCCGGTCTCACGCAAGCTCCTTGCTGAAAGGGCTCATCCAGATTCTTGTTCAGCCTGATTACTTCTCTCCAGTGGAGAGGTGGAGGGAAGTTGCTGACTTGCATTTGACAACCAGTGTGGCACTCAGAATTTAAAATATTGATGACACTCGTGTGCGTTCTGGCGTAAGTGGCAAGATCTCTGTATAAATAATGTATCATCTCAGTATTGCAGAGTTAGATTCATGGGTTTTTAAAGCTGTTTTCTGAATAAGCCAGCCTCTGCCTCCTCTAGAAATGGATCAGTGCCTGTGTTGCAATCAGCTGCAATATGAAGCAACGTTTTGCAGTGAAACATTGATTTCTCCTGGTCAGTTTTTACAGGCTTAGATGCTTCATTGTCCACACCAGCCCTCCGATTGGGCTGGCATGCTGTGGACACTGAACCTCTGAGAACACTCAGACCAAACCATGCCTGTTTATAGAGTTAGTGCCCAACATTAGTTTTTGTCTTGATAATTGGAATACATAAACTGTAAAAATTCTCAGTGTGTGTGAATGCTGCTGTGGATTAACAGGGACGTGCACACTCGGCCCCAGCCTCTGCCTTGGGCAGAGTGGAGCTCCCTGTGGGAAGGAGCTCACTGAAGCGAGGAGGTAAAAGCCTGTCAGATGCCCTGAGCTTCACCCTGATTCCGGGTCCTGGCTGCACCTCCCAGGGTTGTTTCTTGAGGAATCACAGCCTCATCTCCTGACCGTTTCTTTGCACTGAAGCAGTTATAGCAAATGAGCACCCTTCGTGGTGTTGCTCTGACTTTGAAAACCAATCTCTTCGGGGCTTTTTGTGAAAGCTTTTTGTTCTTGCATCTTATTTCCTGAGATGTAGGCAGACACCCAAGGAGTAAAACTAAAAATGTCTAGAGCTCATGTAAGAGATTGGGTTTGGGGTTTTTTTGAGCCCAGTATTACAAGTGTAATTGCATGGAGGTTCACCTGGGCTCCTAGTTAAGCTCTTATTGATTAAAGCTCATTAGCAGTGGGGTGCCCTTCAGCAGGAGCTGACAGCCTCCCCGCAGGAGGGGCAGGGTGCCAGCGTGTCACAGGGCTCATGTGAGCAGTGGAAGTTTTGCTTTCACAAAGCTCTCGATTTAACAAAACCCCTCATTGCATGTGCTGCTGAATGTAGGTTGGGCGTTCGAGCCTCTTCCTTCCTGTTAAAGTAACTCGGTGGTTGCACAATAACTGACAGGAGGGAAGAAGAGGAGTAGAGCTCTGCTCTAGGAGCTTCCCTGCCTGCCCCAGAGCCGGTTTCAGAGCCGAGTGAGCAGAGTCCTTCAGGGACTGTAGCTGGAAACAGGACAGTGGTCCAAGTTGGCACAGACCCTGCTGTTTTATTTCTCTAAAACAAAACAAAAGAGGGCAATAGCATTGAGTTCCTTCTGGCCAGCCCATCTAATGCACTGCTTGGCTGCGTTTCCACAGGAGCTGAAATGTTTTCCCTGTGTGTGAAATGTGAATTACAAGATCAGATTAATAAGAAGGGTCCAGGTAGATGGAGTCCCAAAAGGTTCTACAATAGTGTTCCTTTTGTGCCTGGCTTTAGACACAGTGCATTTCTTTTCTCTGCTTTCTTGCCTTGTGTTTCTATGCACACTTAAAAATGAGAGGCCAGGCATTGGTTTCTGCTCGAGTGTAACTTGCACCAGCAGCAGCTTTGTGGGATTCTCGCTCACTATTGCTCCTGAGTAAAACTCCTGCAAGACCAGAGCGAGCCCCGCTCTGGCCTGTGAAACACACGGTGACAGTCAGCCCTTACACCCCAGTTCAGCAAACAAGCTGCAGATGGCTCGGAGATAAGGAATCAAAACATCCAGCAGAAATGAGATGTGCGCCCAGGCGGGAGGGGAGGGCCCTGCCCATGTGTGCAGCCAAGCCACTGCCTCTGCTTGGCTCCACGGGGGAAGCCAAGAGTTTGGATTAATTGCTGAGCCCTAGAGGTGACAAACCTGGATCTGCAGTAGGTTGTGGTGAGCAGAGGTCTGCTTGCAGTGCAGGCTGTGCATGTGCTGCTCCTCGGGCAGGGAGGGCTGCCAGGCGCTGGAGAATAAGGTAGGAACGTGTTTGTCAGCAGATGCAGTAAGTGAATAAATCTCATTTCTCTGTCTGGATGATTTGTAATGAGGTGACCCAGTAAGATGACACTGATCAGTGCAGACTGGTTTTTATTAATTTAGGACTTACAGAGCAGGAGGAAGCACAAGACCCTGTGCATGCAGCAGAGTGAGATTTCCCCACGCCCTATTCCAGTGTTCCATATAGTGGATCCTGGATTTTGCCTGTATAGAAGATGCTGACTACCTCCCCAGGCTTCTTCCCATTGACAGGTAGCAATGCTTAGAGCCAAAATCCCTGCCTGAGTTCCAATTCTCTCTCCTACCCAGCACCAGGCCAAACCTTGGATGGCTTTTAGCCACCTTGCAGGCTCTGCCCTGTGTTCTCCTGTTGCCTACAGCCTTGAAGACATTCAGCTTCTCTGATGCAGAAGAAAGCTGCCCCTTTATCAGATTCAAAGGGGAAGCAATAGTAGGAAAAAAAAAAAAAAGGACATGTGTCTTAACATTAACACTCCCCCAGATGGCTTTCTGCACTGATTGAGAGGCTGAATGACTGTTTCCATGATGACCATATACCATGCAAATGATGTTTGTGGGATGACAACAACCATGAATAATTTATCCTGGCGACTCACCACATCAGGCTGTTTGGGCAGTGAGTGCTTCCACAATTAGTAGGTGTGATCACCAGCCCTGACCTGAGGTTCAACTCTGCGTGTTCTGCGTACCCACAGTCTTTGCCTGGGAGTTGTTCTTTGTTTTCAGCTTTTATAGAAAGAAAAGGCAGTATCTATAAATGAGACAGATTTGGACATGGTTGCCTAGGTGTAGTATTTTTCACTTTTCCTGTATGAGCTGGATTCTCTTGTATTAACCCAAAGTCTAATGGTGGGAGCAGCTGTGAAGTGATGACCGCTTCCTGCTGTAGCCTCCGTTTTCCCTGGAGAGAAAGGAAGAAAACAAAAAAACTTCAGTGAAGCCAGCATTTTCTGAGAGTTACTAACATCAGGGTTTGCAGGGGAGCAAGTTGAGCAAGCCTGGAGCAGCAGCAGCCTTCTTACATCATGTCTGGCATTTGCTAAAAATTGTCTAGAATGAAGGGGGAAACTTCCTCTTTTGCTCACGCAGATGACCCAGGCAGAAGCTCCTTCTCCCTCTCCCATCCCCACTTACAAAACTTAAGGAGGAAAGGGGATGTGATGCAGCCTGTGCCCAGCAAGGTGCCGGGTGCCAGATCTGGTGTGGGGCAGGTGTGCTCGGGCTGGGAGCGGAGCAGTGGTGCTGACCACTCAGGGAATTCCTGCTGGATGGAAATCTGTGATGCCCTTTATGAAACCACAACCAAACCAACCTCAGAATTTCTCATTGTGTCGTGTGCTGTGCCCCACGAGCCTGGCTGCTGCCTGGGAAGGGGACACCAGCCTGACAGGGCTCCTCCAGCTCCGCAGCCAAAGCCACACCAGCTCTCCTCCCTCCTCTGCTCCCGATGTCTCTCTCTGCCGATGGCACTGTGTACATCTCTGCTCACAGCAGGAAATCTTTCCACTGTTCCTTCTCTCACCTCAGCAATACTGGGGGAGAAATATTACTAAATACTTTTTTCCGCCATGTAGCAAATCCTAAACCCTTCTCTTGTTTCCAGTGAAACATTGCCTTTCATTGCACTTGTTATAAAAGCCACAATCATATATAAAGTGCACAATCATCTCTATCATCTTTTATCTGGGGATGCCACTGGGGCACATTTTTAGATGTGCAATCAGCAGCAGCAAGTCACTGTGGCTGTTTTCTTGTCCTGCCAAAGCACTGATTGACACCATTGCAAGATTTCTTCCTTTAGAAAGTCAGCTCCAATTGCCTGAACCGGTAGGATGGGTACATGGAGAGTAGACATCTAATATTCAAATTAGTTGCCAAAAGTAGCTCTTTCTAGGAGGCTAGCAAGGTGAAGTGTTTGTTTTTCTGTCTTCACAGAAGCAGGGATCGAATATGAAAGCATCTGGACGACAGCCAGCGTTCCGCTGGAGCCAAGCTTTACACTCCACGTCTCCATACCCTGTCTCCTTCGCTTGCAGCAAGACAAATGTCTGTGATGATGCCAAAGTCAGGAGAGCAGAGGACGAGAACAGAGTCTGGCACCTTTGCTCACGGCCCTGGCTTTGCTAGGAGGTGGAGGTCTGTGATCCTGGGGAGGGGGGGAACCTGCTGTCCCCTGGATGAGAGCTGCTGCCCACGTTTAGGAGCTTCATAAGCCATCTGCAATCAGTAGGGAATGAAAAACACCTCCAGAGAGCAATTCTCAGCCTGAAATGGCATCCCAGGTAGGTCAGGTGAGTTACTCCCCAGCAGTGCCAGAAGGGACCGGCCCAGTCTTGGTCTCTGCACTTTTAGACACCTCCATTGAAACGAAACCACCTCCACCCCAGGACCTTTGTACTGTTTCCCTGATAAGGAAAGGCAGTGTGGTGTGAGCGTGTTAGTGTAGAGCACTCCTGAGATCCTTGCAGGAAAGGTCTACTCTGTCTCCTGGCTGAGGATTATTTTCAAAGCAGGGTCCTCCAGTACCTCTTCATAGCAGGATTTCACTGATCCCATCTCCATGTTCCCTTTTGCAACAAAATAAATGGCTCCAGGTCTTGCCAACAGTGTAGGAAATAACCACACGTTTCACAGATCCTTAAAAGCAAAAGAATTAGTAAATCCTCATTTTAATTCCCACTTCCATAGCTGGAGCTCTTTGGATCACACATTTCTTTAGCATGGGCTGATTTTTTCCTCTGTTTTCCGGTCAGACAGCATTTCTATCTGTGCAGACACAAATGTCACCCCATCTTTGTCTCACCCAGCCCTGCCCAGGAAGAGCTCCTAATGCAATGCTTATGGAAAATAGGCCAGAGCTGAAAATGTTCGTAAGAGAAACAGCAGATCTGCAATGCTCAGCTAGTTTGTTTGACTTAAACAGCATAATTATTCACTGCACATGGTTCTGGTTTTGCCCTGTAACACTTTGAAGCAAGCACACAGCGTGATGCCAGCGTTACACCATGTATCTGCCCCAGAAAGGGTCAGGAGCATCTGAGCTGTCTCTGCTTCAGACCAAACCACGGTGAAGGAGCTGCAAGGAGGAGGGAGAACTGCCGTGATCTGAGCACAGGGCTGGATTTCAGGAACATCTGAGCACTAAATATAGCAGCTGTGCTCACCCAGCAGCTTCGGGTCCAGCAGATAACGTCCTGCTTCAGGCCAAGGCTACCTGAGAAATTGTATCACCCTAAGAGGAGTTGTGAAGTCCAATCCATAGCACCACATCAGCAACGCTTCCTAGGAATCTGGGGATCCTTGTCTTTTCACTGTTGTATGTCTCTTTGAAGTGCTTGAGAGAATAATGAAGTTATCGGGGGAAAAATGGAACATTAATGTATGTGTTTTGGAACCATAGGCTAAAGTCTCCCTCCGTCTGAACACAGGATCTTCCAGCAAGCCCTGCTAATGTTTGTAAAAGCTTCTGAACACGAAGAACATCAGATGAGTGTGAAATATCAGAGCTTTTGTTTGTTTGCTTGTTTTATAAAAACACCAAAGGACTATTAGGTGTGTTGGGGAAATGCTGCTTCTGGCAGGGGAATAGAGAGGACACACCTGTACAAACCAGTAAGCCTAGGAGTACCTCCTGCTATGGAGTTCCATAGAAGAAATGTCTCCTGGCTGCACGCTCGGAGGCAGGCGGTCCACTGAAGGGGCTCAGCTCCATCATGACAGCATGGTCACAGTGCCTCCTCACTCGTGACAGTATTCCCCCCCATTTTAGCAAGTTCTACACAAATTCTCCTCCAGAAAGGGCGATGCTTTTGTAAAGCAGCATTTCAATGATCTGTGAACCAGAAAAAAAAACATCTGGGCTGGTTTGTCCTGAAGCCCAAGTCTGCAAAGAGAGCTTGGTCTTGAAAGTCCCCCTTTGAAAGTCTCCCTTGGAAATAGGATTGTGCCCAAATGCTCAGGCTGCCCAGCTCAGTAACATACATAGAACAACCCTGTGTGCTCACAGCTTTGCTGTGTATTGCTGCTTGTCTCCTGAAAACAGCATTCTTGGGTTTGTTTTGTTCAGACACCTCTTGAAATATCTAAAGAAGGAAGAGGTGCTTTTGGTTTTGGGGGAATAACCCTGAGGAGTCTTGGAATTTCATCATTGGACAAGCTTCTTCAGCAAAAGAAGCACAACTTGTAAGTGTCAAAACTAAAATGACTTTCAAAATATGGACAATCAGCTCAATAACAGGAAAAATGCCAGATCAGGCTGGCTGTTGCAGTGTGGTGGAAGGCGAGCAGGGATGCTCAGGGCCTGGTGGTTCGCTTTATGCCTTTTTCAGCAGACTTTCCAACTCATTAAATTCTAGATCATTTGGAAAAGGCAGGGACACAGGTCGTATCGATCCACTGTGCTGCTTAGGCACCCTTCCCTTTGCAGGTTTCCCAAGGACATAAAATGAAGGAGGGGAATTCCTAACAAATGCTGGCTGCCCTGTCACTTGTGAGTGAACTTTTCTGTTGTAGAGGAAAAAAAAATCATAGAATCATGGAGTTGCTCCAGTTGGAAAAGACCTTCAATATCATCGAGTCCAACCATCAACTCAGGACTGCCAAGTCCACCACTAAACCATGTCCCCAAGGGCCACATCCAAGGTGGAACCATAGAATCACTCCAGTTGAAAACACATTTGATTGTTTTTATCTGCTGAAAATCATCCTTACGTGTGCAGGACTGGATACAAGATGTGATTTTGTTGTAGCCTGAAGTTACAACAGTGTGTGAGATAGTGAGGAGATAGTGAGATAGGAGTGTGAGATAGTAGGAGAAAGGGAGTCAGGCCCTCGTGACCTCCTGCCACGTTCAGAGCGTGCTTGTCTCCTGGTCACAGCAGGTTTCTCTGATGCCTGAACCCCAGACATAAATGTGCTCTTTGGTCCTTCCCTTGGCTGTGTTCATTAGACTTTCCTGAAGACATCACGCTTAAAAAGATGTCCACAGTGGCTGGGTGACCGTGCAGGCTCAGCGAGGAGGCTGCGTGGGCATGGGCAGCAGCCACCACACAGTGACTTCAGTGAGAAATAAAGCTTTAAAAATCATAGAATCATTGAATAGTTTTGCTTGGTAAAGACCTTTAAGATCATCAGGTCCAACCATTAACCCAGCACAGCCAAGTCCACCATAAACCATGTCCCTAAGCGCCATATCTAGATGTTTTATAAAGCCCTCCAGGGATGGTGACTCCACCGCTGCCCTGGACAACCTGTGCCAGGGCTTGACAGCCCTTTGGGGAAGAAATCAGGTATGAAAAGCTGAAATGTAAGGATGGCAGTGGAGGCTGGTGTCCATGCTGCCTGCGTGAGCTGGGGCATCCCAGCAGGGATTTCCAGTGGGAGCTGCTCCTGCCCACAGCAGGGGGTTGGAACTCGGTGATCTTTAAGGTCCCTTCCAACCCAAACCATCCCATGGTTCCATGAACCTGTCTTGACACTCCGCTTAATTAGGCCGGGCTTAATGAGGCTCCGCAGCCCCGAGTGCCCCCAGCCCCGAGCGGGCGCAGCGCCCCGGGGGGGGCGGCAGGGGGCGCGCGCGGG
>VZRW01008542.1:1408754-1423937 GCA_013398125.1 Aegotheles bennettii
GGGGGGAGAGATTTGGGAGCCCCCTCCCCTCACACAGGGGTGTTGGGGAGCGGTTTGGGAGCCCCCTCCCCTCACACAGGGGTGTTGGGGAGCGGTTTGGGAGCCCCCCCTCACAAGGGCAGCAATTTACCCATCCAGGCTGTTTTCCAGCCCCTGACCCACGGAACCTGAGCCATGTTTTGGGTGTCCAGCACGGCCGTGGCTGCAGCACCTGCAGCATCAGCCAGGCCCCCCCTGGCCCTCTGCCCCATTCCTTTCTTCACGCCACCGGCTGCCACGGGCACTGCCACTGTGGAAGGATGTGGGGCACAGAAATGGAGCCACCATGCATGCTGGCACCCAAACTCTTGTTTCCTCCCCTTCCTGGGTACCTGTCCCTGCCTGGGAACCACCACCTCCACGGGCGGGTGGGACCATCCCTGTGTGCATCCCCCAGCCCCGCTGTTCACCTCCTCGCAGGGTGAATTTCACAACCCCGGTGTCCGTTTGTGTTTCAGCTGTTGCTGTAGACACCATCCCTTCAGCCTGTGCCTGTTTTCTTGTTTTTCTCATCTTTCTACGGTCTCACAGACGTAAAAACTGAAGGAGCACACAAGTTCAGGGTTTCCAAAGGAAACTGCGGTCTGAGACATGCAAAGAAATGTCAGTGCTAGAGAGTTATACTTGTGGTTAGTAACTGTTTATTTGTTTTGCTAAGTAGAAGCAGGTGTTACAGAAGAGTCAGGGTATTTGGGGAGAGAGGCAAGAGGGCTGAGTCTCTCACACGGGTTGAAAACCTTCTAGCCAGTATTAACCACATTGTTTTTAAATACAAAAAGCAGAAAGCAGCGCAGAGAGAGGATTATTTTATTTCAGTCTTTCACCATTAAGATAAAAATCTTCCAACTTTGTTTCATTTTCATTACATGTGTTACATCTCAAAGACTTTACTATAAAGGAATGCGTGAAGCTGATAGCAGGAACCCAACCGTGTCCACCAAAACCGTTCAAGGAGAGCTGCAGGTGGCTATAAAAGTGACTTATATAAAGTGCCTTAAAGTGGTTATGAATGTGCTGCAGGACTAAAACCTGTCAGCAGAGTGTATAGTATATGCAGAAAGGCTCATGTAGTTAAAGGGTTACTTTTTGCCATTTACTACGGACTACTTTCAAATTTACTGTCTGACAAGAAACTACCGGTGCACTACAAATTCTTCACTGAAAAGCTCATGTTTGTATCATCCCTTGGCTGACCCTGGTTGCTAACGTGATGCTGCGCTGTTTGGTGTCTGCTGGTGCCACGTGCATCCAGGAATGTTTGTCTCCATCACTCCTGAACGCTTGTTTTCTAAATAGGGTCTGGGGTGTGCTGTGTCCCACATAGCTGTGGGTGACTCGTGCACTGTAATTCTTTGTGTTTTATAAAGCTAATAGCAAACCTGCAGGAATGAGAGTCCCAGTATAGAAATAAAAGTGTATTTGCAGGTGAAAGAGACCACTCTGAATGAGCAGTGGGGTGTTGGGGTATTGGCACTGGATCTGTCCATAGCATGGGCTGCAAGGAGAGGAGCAAAAGCCTGGCTGCATCTAAGAGCTGGCATGACGATGAAGATGCCTTGAACTTTAATCCAGGTTATTTACTTCATTTCTCTTTTTTAAAAAAAATCAGGTTCACAGATTTAATTGGCGCCTTGTGCGAGAGGTTTAATTTCCTGTGTCAGGATGTTATTTTTAATTACTGTGGCCAGGATTTGGTTAGGCTTCCATTTCTCTTTACATCACCCAGGTAGGATGCTTCCTCCTCTGTGCTGGTACATTGCCTCTCTCCTGCCAGGGCCCCAAATCAGGCTGGCAGGGCAGAGTTCCCACTGGGCACAATTTTCGGGATTAATTTTGGCTCTCTGCTTCACAAGTCTACTTTCGTGCTCCCTTCCTGGCCTTACACACTGTGAGCAATTAAACTCCTTGAAGTGTGTGAATTACCTGCTATTAAAAGTACACACCAGAGTGCATCTATATATGTTTTAAAAATTATTCTCTTGCAATAGCATCACTCAGACATTCTCATATTTATTGCTGTTGTTTCCTTACTTGACATTTGACATAAATTTATAGTTCATGTCCAGTTATCACTTTACACACTGGTGTTAGCTGACTGGTTTGAATCCCTCCATTGCGCTGGAGGGACTTTACATCCAGGAGAGATCCAATGTGTAGGTCAGGCTGCAAGATCAGCACCTGGTCCTCACAGACAAACACTGAGGTTGAAAATCTTCTCATTCAAAGCTGTGCAAAAGAGATTGAATAAAAACATTTGAGACGTGAAGGTGCCAGGGTAGATCTGGGAAGGAGAGGGGCTCTCGCTATTAAAACATTTTATGAACTGAAGCTTGAATGTGGTTTTGTATTTAAATATTTGGGTGATCTGTTTGCACCAGGGTTGGCTCTGACTGCTGCTGGGAGTGGGTTCCCACCTGCTCTTGGCAGAGCTCTCTTGATTGTGATATTGGAAGGGGCTGTGCAGGGCTCTGACCCCTCACTGGCCGAGGCAGGAGGAGAACGGCCAGCAGAAGGGAGAAGAAACAGAAAGAGGGTTTTATGCCTGCAGACTCCTTTCCTGGTACAGTTTATTTAATGTATTTTACTTCTGGCAGAGCATGGGGAATCACATGAGTTCCTGAAGGAGGGAGAAGCCTTGCAGGGCCGGTGGGGTGTCTGTGCAGGCGAGGATGGACACAAGGGTGGGGTGGCTGGTGCTGCAGTTTGGGGTTTTCAGGGGAGGGCAGGGACAAACCCCCTCGCTGGATGATGTGCAGCCGAGGTTTGAGCAGAGAAGAGCCGTGTTCTCCCAACAGCACGGGAATGGCTGCGTGTCTGCCAGCCGAGGGCTCGCTGGGGTCGGGGAGCAGATTCCTGTGGTGGCACCGAGTGGCTGGCACGGTGGGGTGGGATGTGGCCGCTCTCGGTGGGTTGCTGGGGGACCCTCTGCTGCGGGGGGACTCCCCAGCCTGCGCTCCTCCCCTCGGCGTGGACGGGACGGGACGGGGAGGAGCGGGATCCCGGGGAGGACTGGAACGTGGCAGCTCCGCACCGTGAGTGCGCAGGCTTCTGCTTCGGCCTTTTCTCACCGTGTCCGGGGGGGCCCCGGCTCCCTGCTGGCTTTCCCCAGCGGTGCCCGACTGCTCGGTGCCCTTTGCTCGGTGGGCCCGGGTGGCAGGAGCCCGTCGCAGGGGCTCGGGAGGCCTGCAGCACCCGATAGCACCAAGGCCGCGGGTGGCCGGTGCTGATAACGCCGTGGTTGCTGCAGCCGGGGGTGCGAGGGGGAAGATAGGGGTGCACGGGGTGTCTGGGGGGTGGTACTTGGTATGGGGAGGGTGAACTCAGAGCCTGCACCGGTGGCTGCGGCAGGAGGAGGGGAAGGGGGTGATTTCACACGGGCAGGGAGCCCTGGGGTCGGTGGGAAGGAGCTGGCGTTCCTGGGGGTTCAGCTCCAAGCAGGGCACGGGCTGCTGCTCCATGTGTTTCCCAGTTTCAAGTCTCCTCATGTGCACATTTCAATATTCAGTAAAGGTGCTGCTGCCAGCAGAGCAGCAGAGGCATGTCCTGTCCCGCATCCCTAGGGATGCATCCCGTCCCACGGCAAGGCTGGCTTGCGGTGCCAGGATGCAGAGGACACCCTGCTCTGCTCTACCCTTCCCTCTGTGCAAAACAAGAACCGGTTTGCACCCCTGGCACGGGCTCTCTGGGAGAAAGCAGGGTGGGAATGTCAGGTGGCTATGAGTGTCGAGGTGTCCTCAAGTCCCCGCTGTGCTCTGGCTGCCAGGGCCAGCTCCAGCTGCGTGGTCACTGCCAGCGGAGAAGCAGGGATGCAGACCTGCGAGGGGAAGGCTCTGGGTAACTTTGGTTAAGTGCTGTGCCTGTGAGCAGATACAAGGCTTCAGCAGCAGGTTTGCTGAGCAGCAGTGTCAGCATCAGACCTTGTCACGTACCTTCCATATCCTTCGGGAGATCTGTGCATCCCTTGCTGTTGTTTAGTCATCCATTTACAGCCAGTTCATACCCTTTGTGGGAAACCTCTCCTACCATCACACGTGGTGTGGAGCACAAGCTGCCGAGGGGACGTTGGGGCAGGGGTTCAGAGGGTGCTGGCCTTAGGCAGGAGCATCACCCTGCTGCTGTACATGAGCACTGGTGCATGGCAGCCCTGTGTCCTCCTTGCCCACCTCCGGCAGTCCTTGAATCCCATGTACAACTTCACGAATGGCTCTCGATTTTTGCTGGTTATTTTGGGTCTTGGTCTCGTTTTGCAACATTTAAAAAAGAAAATAAAACACCAGCCACATCAACAGCAAAATGCAAAAACCTTGAAGTGCTTAAAATGCCCGATTTTGACAACTTCCCATAGCACAACCACAGACTGGGGGGAATTAAAGTGGAGCAGGATGGTGGGTGCCAGCAGGTCACTGCAGGTCACTGCAGCAGGAGCACAGGGTGATGCTCAGCACCCTGCTTTGCCATCACCCAACTCGGGTTTGCAGCTGCTCGGGCTCCCTGGGGCTGGTTTGGGCCGTTCCTCTGCCAGGCTGACTGTGGCAAGCAGCCGGCGGCGAATAAAGTAGAAAAAGACATTCACAACATTAATGAAAGCTTTGACAAAAAGGAAGCAAGAGAAACTATTGTCTCCCCGGCCTTATTCTCATAATGTCTGCGTGTAATAAGTCTTTTGGTTATGCTTGTGGCTTCTGTGACAAAGCAGTGATTTAGGGGGCTGTCTTTACAGAGGCAGAGCTGCTCACACGGGCCAGAGTGCTGGTGAGTAATATTTTACCACAAATTGTTGTAACTGGAGCTTGACAACTGCAGTAGGAAGGAGGGTGGGGGTTTGCATTTGATTTATTAGGTTACTTACTGCAATTTGCAAGAGCGAGCTTTATGCTGGCGCAGCCACGAATTTGCAAATCCTGCAAGTAAAAGTCTGTGTGAGTGAAACCAGGGAGGGGGAAACTCTGTGTTCTGCTGCTGGGATCCCCAGAGTTGCCTGGCTCAGCAGGAGGCATGCACACAACACGGCTGCAAACTGGATCCGTGACCCAGTGGCATCTCGGGATGCCCAGGAGCCGTTGCCGGTGCGGTTCGCTGGTGGGAACCGGGGGTCCTGCCTTCTGGTGTGGGTGTGAAGTATCAAATAATTCCTCTGGGCAGCAGTGCTTTCTCTCTCAGCCTTCAAACCAGAAGCTAAAGGGGTGTTTTCCTAAACCCAGCCTGTGAAGCATCTTAAAGATGAGCTTGAAAGAGGGAGGAAGGCTGCTGCTTCTTGGGCTTGCATCACTGAAAATTCAGGTCATGTTTACTACGGGCAGCTGGAAAATGATGATCTCAGATGCTAACAAGTAACATCTGAAGGGAAGCATTAAAACGTTCAAGCTGTTTTGTAAGCACCTACTTTACTTTTTCCCAAAACCAGTCTAGCTATTTTTAAAGGTTCATTTGTCCTGTTAAGTACCTGATGTCGGGTGATCTAAAAGAAGTGAAGAACAAGAGGTTGCCCTTCCTTTTAATTTCAAATGGGAAAATGGTTTTGTCAGGCTTGTTTTTTTTAAAAAAAGACCCCAAAACAACAAACAAACCCACAGTACAGCTTCCTCTCTGCTTCAGAAAGGAGAGATACCCATGGTCCTGCTTTCTGTCCTGCTACAAGCTGACCTTGTGTAATTTCCTTTATTTACATTTGGCTCTCAGTGGCTTCATTGACTGCAAGAGTTTATACGGCCACTTTTGAGAGGAACACTGAGGCTTGCAGAAGTGAGTTCTGCCCCGCTTTGTCCTCTTATTTACTGGTACGAAGTAGATATACAATGCTACTAAATAAAAATTAGTATTCTTATCCTATTTTGTTTTGGCCTTGATGCCTTCATACCAGGGTAACAGAGGAGGTCATAAGCAATTAATTTAAACCAGGTGGGAAAAATCACTTGAAATTGTTTCTGTGCAGGGATACATCTGACAGTGTTACAGTTTTATTTATGTGAACAGTGTGCAGCCTTTGTAATGCTTTTTTTTTTCTATTGGGGTTGTTTTGAGGGAGCTGTTGCAAATAATGTTTGTTCACTGCTGTAATTGAGCCAGAGTCAAATTTGGAGACAGATTAGTTTCCCAGGACTTGGGTATTTGTTAAGTCTGCTCCATTTGCATGTGTAATCACTTCTCTAGAACTTCTGCAACCGGAATGAAAACAAATTGCACATAATATATATCAGTGGCGTGATGATTCCTTCCATGAGCAGTTCATGTGCAAATATAATGCGTGCATTGATATTTGGAATGAAGCAGCATGGCAGCATTACTCCTTGTAGGGTTTGGTGATGCCAGGAGTTAAGGGCTAAGCAGGGAAGGGCGTATCCCAGCTGGTGTAAAAAGAAAGAAGGTCTGAGGGAGAGAAAATTGCCCCTTAGTGTGACTATCCTATTTAGGAGCTTAGTTTCTGGTACATGAGCTGCCTAGCCTGGCATGGAGAAAGTATTCTGCAATTCAGAGAGATGATAAAATAATTACATGATTGCATGCTTCATGAAGACATGAGGATAATGTTCCTAAGTGCCACCAATTCAGTTACCACTCAGCAGAAGAAAAGGCTCCTTCTAATCAGGCCTCCCCGGGTAAGGGTTTACAAGAGTACCCTTGAGGTCAGCACTAATCTACCAGCTCCCAAGCAACTCCTATGAAAGAACATCGGATTGCCCAATTTGCAGGGTAAACAGGCTAAGGAAGTGGCATGTGACAGCCACGCTGTGAGAGCCCTTCGGGGAGGGGAAGTGGTGGCCAGACCTGCAACAACCCTGTGGGGCCACGGCTGACCCAGCCTGGTCCAGGGATGGAGAAGAGGGAGAGGAGGAAAGTTTCTTCATTTTCTTTATTTAAAAAAAAAAAACAAAACAAACAAACAGGAAAAAAAAGGAAAAAAAAAAAAGAAAAAGTTTATTGCAAAACTCAGTGTTTTAGAGTATTTCCAGAGTCCACTAGGTACGTTACAAACAAATCAGTAAATCCTGCTTTGAATGCATTAAAGCCGGCTTTGGGTCACACACACACTCACTCGCTCCCCTGCTCGTGCCGCGACACAGACAGGAACAGAAACGTACTGTGAGGTCAGTGACAAACATATTATTTGATCTGTATTGGAAATTGTTGTAAAAAAACAAAAATAATTAAATTACAGTAGAACCTCGCAAATCTGCAGAACAGGGAGCTTCCACACACACGCAAAACCTGGAGGCCTTATTCTACTTCCAAGCAGAGTTGTCATAGCAAAGTGCTGTAGTGAGGTCTCATATCACAAAGACTTCAATAATCTCACAATTATAGCCTACAGAACATTTACCAAAATGCTTGAAGTATCATAAATTAACAATAAATAAAAAGTACATCTTAATGCAACATGGTTATTTGTTCATTTACTCACTGATTCACAAAACTCTCAGTTCTCTGTTAAGGGGTCTTCCAGTCCTGGGTGCAACGCAGCGAGGTTCTGCTGGCTGTGATAAAGTGCTGAGGCAGAGGAAGGACACGAGACCACAGGTCTCGGGCAGTGAGGATGAACTGCTCTAGCCACTTGGTTGCAAGAGTGCCAGTTTTGTTTTTTTTTTCTTTTTTCTTTTCTTTTTTTTTGGACATCTAAGACAAAAAATAAATCAAGCACCTTCCCCCCCAAAAAAATGGTTTTTTACAGATTGTCCCACATTTCTATGGCTGGTAAAATACAGACAGGTCAGCATAGCAGTTAATGCATGATGCCACTTCCACTTAAATACACAGAAATGTTGGTTTGTTTTTTTCCAAACCAAAACAGACTTGTTTTATTTGTCCCCCTGAGTTGCCTAGAGGCGTTAAGATGCATATAGGTGGGGTTAGCAAGCTTGTGTCACTGTGAGTGGGAATCTCTCCCATTAAGACTAATGAACAGCTAGGACATCATCTTTTATTACTTCCTTCACACCTTCAATGTGCACAGGCTCCACTGCATTTCTCACTGAAGTCAGCAGCAAAAAAAGCCTCTCACTGACTTCGGGGAGCCAGAGAAGGGGGTACAGCTCAGCCAGCCACCCTGTGCCCCCGCAGCAGAGCAAGGGGCTGGGTAAGGTGAGGGTTTCCACATTCATCTGGTGATGGGGCAAAGATTTCCTTGTGCACTTGCAAGTGAAGGTTTCATGTACATTAAGACATACTGGGCCAAATCCTCCGTGGGGGTGGGCTGGTTATGGCAGCTGAGCTGGGTCCGTGGACACCAGCTGAGGCCTGATAGAAAGAGATGCTGGATCTGTAGTTTATTATTTTTTTTCCTTTTTAAATAACAATTGGGTTACTTAAGACCTACCTATTAAAAACAGCTACACTCTATGCTGTAAAAGTAAGTTTCCCAACAATTGCACAAGCTAGCAGTACAAGATAAGTATTGAAGAGATCAATGTAGAGACAGCTTTCCGTTATGCAAAAGATTATTTTTCCTCTCCAGTTATTTAAGCTAACCTCCCTTAATCTTAGAATAAATTAATAAATACTAGTTAAATTAGAAACAGTACATCAGATCTGACTATCAATAGAAAACAGTTCTAAGGATACCAATCAGGAGAAGAAAAATCATCTTATGAAATATGTGCAGTAAGAACTGGCCATAAGGACATACGGAGCCTCCAATTTCCCAGCATTTGTGATGTTCAAGTTAATTAGAAAAACATTAAGAATGGTTTAAGTCAGCTATCTAGCCTAGCCTCCTCCTCAAATCTAAAATACAAGTCCATATTCTTCCAGAAAATTCAGCTGGCTACTGGTGGTGTATGAAATGCTCATCTCCAGTTTGTATCATTGGATTCTTGTCTGCATGGAATTTGTGGTAGGGGATGGATGGGTGAGGACAGTCAGAGGCTGAGCTGCTTCTGCTGTTGCTTTCCTCAGTTTTTCCTGGGATCAGTCAAACCTTTACCTATGCTTGTTATTGGGAAAGCAGGAGTGTGCATCGCATCTTCATGCTAGACAGGAGTTATTCTCATGTGGCTATCCATATTTTCTATGGAGCTTTCCATTGTTGGTTAAAAAAGTTCTCTCTAATAATAAAAAAGTGGTTGGTAGCAACTGTTCACATTTAAAATTTCACATCCCATTTAGAATGGAGTTTTAAAACGTGGAGCAGAGCTGACATTTTCTTCAATCTTATGCCAAGTACATTAGCTGGAGAAGGAACAGGGTTTTTATGCCACACTGTCACAGCCTTTTCCTGAATTTTCTGCTTTTCCAATATCCATTTCAATAAAGTCATCTGGTAAATCTGGTACGACCTCCACCGGGCTCTCCTCTCCGTGCTGCTGCTGCTGCTGGTGGCACAGCCCAACCTTGCACGGTCTCACCAGGGACAGAAACACAGCACCCAGGACCATGCCAGCAGCACAGGAGTAGAAGGCTGAGCTGTAGTTCTGTGTCGTATCCACTAAGACACCTACAGAAAACACATCCACAGCAGTCAGCGGCAACTGACTCTCCCTTACCCACCCATCCCTCCCGCAGGACTTTTAACCCAGGTACCACAGCATCGCTTTATTCGCGATCAAAAGATACTCAGTGACAAACTGATGCTACCTTGAAGCAAAAACATTGTGCTCAGGGGTACTAGTGTTGCCTTCAGGCACTGCAGGGACACTAAGCCCGAGATGTATCAGGCATCTATTTATTACGACAGAGACTTCACCTTCCTGCAGTGCATGGCAGGAACACACGCACGGCGAAAGCGATTTGTTCTGCCGTTCACTAGAGCCTGAAGTGATGCCAGTTTTAGGTTTCCAGCAGGATCAGGGCAGCACTGCAGTATTTTCCCCTCACTCTGAGGTTCCTCAGAAGAGGCTGCCTCATTGGTGGGACACTGCATAGCTGCATTGCAGCAGTCTTCTGGCTCCAAGAGCCTCCTAATACTAGTTGCAGGGCTTTTAGGATAGTACTGTGATTAGCGCTGCCAGAACACTCTAGACAGAAAAATCAGCACCAACAGCTGTCAAAACACACCAAAAATAGAAAGTTTTAGAGTTACCTGCAAGGGGTGGTCCGGCCAACCCAGCTAAGCTTTGAATGAAGACGTAGACTCCAGCCGCAGAAGACATCTTTGCAATGCCAACCACGTCATCTTCTGCCAGGAGGGGAATATGTGTGCCCGCCACTGTTCCGAGCATGAACCCAAAAAATATGCTACATGTCATCAAGCCCCAGAATTCGGAGGCAAAAGGGAAGGCAAACAACGCTACAGAGAGCAGAACTACGCAGATGAGTTCGATGTAGATCTTGCGGATAGGCTTTTTGTTGAGAACCCAGCCAGCTGAAATTCTTCCGAAGACCTCTGCGATTGCCATGGCAGACAGTATGTATGCAGAGTGGTCCTTGCCAATGCCAAGGCTGAGGCTCAGGGGAATGATGTAGAGGGAAGGAGCGAAGAAGCCCAGGGTAGCAAACAGGCCAAATAATGCATAACAGATAAAGCTATAGTCTTTCATCACAGAAAAGTCCAGTAGTTTGGTTTTTGGTTCTGGGGGGGTGCTGTTATTGTTAACAAGTATCTGCACGTGTTCCTTTGGTTCTTCACTTTTTGGCTCCGCTTTGGTTTTTCCAGGCACATTGCTGGGTGAGGTAGTTATTTCTACTCCTGAGTCGATGGACTCTATTGAGGTGCGTGTTTGCTCATTTTCAAGCATATACTTTGTCTCCGTGGGCTCTTCTGGAGGCTGCACTTTCACTTCTTCTTGCTCTTTGATGATAATGGGTCGCAGCAGCGATCCGCAGACGACGATGCTCAGCTGTAGCACTCCGACAGAAAGGAGGCTGTACCTCCAGCCAATCTGCTCCTTCAGAGCAGTAATTGCTGAGGGAGGAGGGCAGAAGAAGAAAGTGTAACTAGAAAAGCCTGTAGTTACACACAGAGCTATTTGAATTTACAGCTAGGGAAGTAACCAAAGCTTCACAACTGGAGGGTCCCCCAGCACCTCAGCTCTTGCAGAGGCTGAACAGGGGTCCCTCCTGCTCCATCCTGCCCAGGGCCACCCAGGGGTCTGGCACCCGGGTTCCTCCCATCAGCTGCAGCAGATAGGAGCTAGAAGTTGCATTTAACATCTGGCTAACAGAAGCTGTCCTCTTGGCAACCATTTTTGAGGTCCCAGTGGGTTTGGGATGCGCCAGGACAAAGGTGATGTTATTTTTAGTGAATGAGAGCAAACTCAGTCAAGTTTCCTCTCCTAGCTGACCCCACCCTGAAACCAGCTACTAGAGGAAGTCTCTTTGCTCTACTCAAAGGCGCATGTCAGTGCTTAATTACAAGACTTCATTTGCAATCAAAGCTGCTTTGCAATGGGTATTAGCTGAAAGCAAGCGTGCACAGAAGACTGCCTGAACTGCAGAGGACAGGAGGTGACAGGGCAGTGGCAGGGACGTGCTGCTTGGGGACAGGTCCCCAAGAGGCTGGAGCAGTTTGGCAGTCATACTAAGCACAAAGCCACTAACCTTTAGGAGCAGTTATGTGTACTGCATGGGTTTTAAATAGCTGAAGTTTCTCAGTCTTATTTTTAGCCTGCTAGATCTATATAGGGAACCCATCGGGCTGCGTATCAGCGCGGCACGTCCTGCTCTGGCAGGCGATGCTGGGGGGAGCTCAGGCATCTGACCAGTCTCTAGGATTACTTGTAACCCTTCCTACAAGGCACAAGTGCCACAGGCATGTGAGCAACCACCTGTGGGCTTCAGCAGCTCATGGGAAGGTCCATGAGCACCCTGGTATCGATGGCTTTTGGCTGCCATTTGCTTGGGAAAGGGACCAGAGCAGCGTTGTGCCTTGGGCGTGCACGGTTGAACTCAGTGTTTGGGCACTGTACCTGGTGCAAAGGAGAAGACAGCGAAACATTCCCCTGTAGATGCCACTGCTGTGACCAGCGAACGTCTTTTGTCAAAATACTGTGATAAAATGGTGACAGTCGGGAGGAAAGAGAGGCAGTATCCAAGGCCTGTGAATAAATGCCAAAAATTGCCATAACAACAAGTAAGGGAGGGGGAAACACCGATGCGAGAACACGTTAAGTCAGCTTTCCCGGTGGCGAGATTACAGTATCCCTGCGGCCAACTCAGCAAGTCACCCTGGAAGAAAATCATTGGGGAAACCAGAATGTTATTTTTTTAAATTGGAGGGGTGGAAAGCAAAGAAAAAAAACAAAACAAGAGACCCAACCTCCCAGACCTGCTAGATATGCCTTCTGTTCCCCAGCAGGGTCCACTTTGAGGACCTCAACTGCTTAAAGAGTTTGAGCCTGTAGCAATTGGTCTTCTAAGCAAGGCAAGCTCCTGGCCACGGGTGTGAGCAGAACACCCAGGCCAGATCAGAGAGAGGGAGAAGTATCAGGAAAAGAAAAAAAAAAGATATAGAAGGAAATATTAGAGAATCTGACCCTGTGAACAGCTTTCAACTCCCCAGTGATCCTGGTCTATCAGAAGTCATCAGTACAGCTGCACTAGCACACTGGTCTGCAGGACCAAGTCCCACAGTGGTCCCCTGGGCGACATGGGGCAAAAAGCCAAGCCTTGAGCCAGGTCATCCCCTCTGCCAGGAAGGGGAGGTCAGCTCAGAAGGGGCAGCAGCAATTCTCAAGCGTTCCCAGTGTCATGGGGACTAAACCCCCCTGGGCCATGCTTGCAGGAAGCCACAGGAGCGAGCAAAGGATCAGCAAGTACAGGAATAGGACAACTCACCAGAGATGACTCCAATGGTGACATACATGTCCACAACAGTGCGGGCGAAGGCGGCAGTGACCATGCCAGTGCTGATGAGCACCCCTCCGGCCATCACCACGAAGCGGTGACCGAAGCGATTGCTTAGGACCGTCGACAGAGGAGCTGGATGGGCAGAAGGAGAGCTGTGGTCAACACCTAAGTCAGCAACTTCACCACCTACCATATCCTTCAAAGGCTCTTCTTGTACCCCTTCCCAGGTCCCTGTGACATGCCACCTCCCCTGCCAGTTGGCCTTATGCAGCAGAGCATCACCCCAAAGCCACCTTGGAGCAGTGCACAGCTCACAGCATTTAGGATGTGCTAAAAAAGTCATCAGAAGAGACCAAGACACACGCGTGGCAGCCTGGGATTAACCTGTAGCAGCATCCACTGGCACCAGTGGGTTTCAGTGAGGCTCACATTATTTCTAATCCTTTGCACTACAGAATTAGGTGTCAAAGCCCTTGTTTTCACCCCTTGCTGATGAGAGCTGAACAGCCAGGCCAGGCTCAGTGACATGGACCATGCCCCTGTACCACACAGAGGATGCAAGCTGGAGATCTAAGGGACTGCTGGGGCTGAAACAGACATTTCTTGGTATTTCAGAGGCACGCAGCCTCTTGCTTTATGGCTGTTATTTATCACAGAGTCATTAGAGACACTAAAGTCACAGGTACCAGGTCCCCATATGCTGAGTCAGCAGAACAGCTGCCCCTTGCACTCACACTGAGCGCCTGCCACTCTTACCTGTGAAGGTCTGCACAAACACACATATGGATATTATCCAGGATATCCTGCTGTTGGTTTCATCAAAGCTTTCCATCAGGTCATTGAAGAAGACACCAAACGACTTGATAATGCCGTACGTTAGAGCTTCCACAAAGAAGAAAGCAAAAGCAACTGTCCAACCCCATCCTCCATCAGGCACTTTAGTATAAACATTTGGAGTGGTGCACGGCATTTTTACAGCTTTGACAGTCATTTTTTTGATCTGGAAAAGAGGGAAGAAAGAGCCAGGCATCAGCTTAAGATGAATTTTGCTGAAAGAGGCACAGCCCAGCAGCTGGGACCTCCCCAAGGCACCACTAGCTGGCCCCTGTGCTGCTGAGGAATTAAATGAGGAGTTGGGCTGAAGTTTCTGCCTCTGTCACCCCACGGGGTTTGTTTCTGCTGGTCCCCTTGGAGCCCAGGACCAGCTCTCTGCTCAGCACCCAGCCAAGCTGTTCCCATCAGCAAAACCCAGCGCCCGGGAGCTGTCATCTGTATTTTGGTGCATGGGGGTGGATGGATGCAGTTCGTGAAAGATCCACCATGGGACCTGGCGCGGGCTTCTGGAGCTGCAGGAACTCCCCAGGAGCACCCATCCTCCCCGCTGCACCCTCCTACCTGTCTCAGGGTGGCTGGTGACACCTCAGTGCCACCCACTTGCTGCAGGGTTGGTCAGTGATACCACCCGTCCTTGCACCCTGTGATGTCCTAGACCCACCGAGCAGCCACTGGCACTCAGGGTGACCGTTAACTCCTTGGGAGCCTGCCTGGTCCCCAAAATGGCTGCTCCAGGGCTGCCAGCCAACCTGGCGACAGGAGTTGGGGACACCCCCGCTGCCACCAGCTGTCCCCTGCAGCCCTCGGGGTCACTGCCACCCCCAGGGCAGGAGGAGGCTGAAGCCCTAAGGGCTGCTGGGGGTGGGGGGCAGAGGGGATGTCCCCATAAGGTACAGGGGGGGTCTCTTCAGCCCTCCTCCGTGTCACCCGGGGGCCATGGATGCGTGGGGACACTCTGTCCTGCACGGGTCCGAACCCAGCACCACCACACCTGCGCCAGGGGGACAGTCCTGGGGACACTCCCGGGGCCAAGCTCCGGCGCTGGCTCCCAGAGGCCACCCCGGAGGGGACAGCGAGGTGGCCGTGGGCAGCCGCCCCGTGGGCTGCTCGGGTCCCGTGGGCTGCTCGGGCCCCACGGCCCGGGCACGGTGAACCTGCGGCTCTGCGGGCGGGCGCTTCCTCCCCGCGCCGCCGTCCCCGGCAGCCACCAGGCATTTCCCTCCTCCATTTTATACTCCAGACCATCGGCACCACTTGCTCGGCGGAGGAAGCCCGAGCGGCTCCGGCAACGCTTCCCCATCCCACCGGGGAACTTCTCGCCGGGGACCAGGCGAGTGCGTGCGCGTCCCCGGCGGCACCGGCACGGCCGGGACCCGCGAGCGGCCCCACGGGAGCGCGGCTGGGGCGGGGGATGCAGGGGCCCACCCGAGGGCTCTCCGGAGCGGGGCAGGGGGGGTCTCAGCACCCCGCAGACCCCTCTGCGGGGCCGCACGGGGGGGTCAAGGCTGGCGCACGGCTCCCCTGGGGGGCTTCGCTACCGAGGGATGGAGCGAGGCGCGGGCTCCGCATCCCTCCGGGGCGGGCGGGGCGGGG
>VZRW01008542.1:1424871-1444583 GCA_013398125.1 Aegotheles bennettii
AAACGGGGTCAGAGCCCAGGCAGCGACAGCTCTGCCGGTGCGAGGGGCGGGGGGAGAACTCAGAGCACCTTCCAGTGCCTGAAGGGGCTCCAGGAAAGCTGGAGAGGGACTGGTGCCAAGGGCAGGGAGTGATGGGACGAGGGGGAACGGGTTCCAAGTGCCAGAGGGGAGATGGAGATGGGATGGGAGGGAGAAATTGTTTGGTGTGAGGGTGGTGAGAGCCTGGCCCAGGGTGCCCAGAGAAGCTGTGGCTGCCCCTGCCTGGCAGTGTTGAAGGCCAGGTTGGCTGGGGCTGGGAGCAGCCTGGTGTGGTGGGAGGTGTCCCTGCCCATGGCAGGGGGTGGCACTGGGTGAGCTTCAAGGTCCCTTCCGACCCAGACCACTCTGGGATTCAATGACCCCCACCATGCCCTGTGCTGCCGGCTCTGCCCTTGGTGAACAGGTTTGGGTCCCCCCGTCACTCCCCCAGCTGTGGTGGGGGTTTTCGGAACCTGCTCCAGTTTGGTGCCAAAGTTTTGAAGCTCTTTATTTGCAGAAAAGGCCTCAATCTCCTTATGGGAAAGAGATGTGCTGGTACAAGTTGGGGTGTGAGCAAAGGAGATCCCTGCACGCTTGAGGCCCCTTGGGCAGCATGGCCAGGGTCTGGCTGCCTCCCTCCTGGCCCCACAGCATGTGGCATTTTTAGGGGAAAACATGTCCTTTATGTAGGGAACTTAAAAAGTAGCAATTTCTGAGTCAAACTGGAAGCGAGATCCACGCATCCCCTATATGGATGGGAGAGGAGGGGGGGTCATGGATCTGTCACGGGGAGCACGGGGCAGAGCTCCTCCCCAGCAGCACCCAGCAAAGGGGGATGGAGCTAAAGCGATGGGTGCTTTAGAGTTTCTCCTAAATTTCCCTGAAATCAATAAAAAAAGAGGAAAAAGCTGACAGCACCATGTTTCCCAGCTCACTGAGCCACAGCCACCACTACCACCGTGTCCCAGTGCTGGCCTCGGTGTGCTGGGCACAGCCAGAGGCTGCCAGGGAGTTTTTGGAGCCTTGGCCACTCCTCGCGACTTGTGGCTGCAGATAATAACAGAGGTCTCAGAGTGGGGGGTGGTGACCAGACCCCTCCTCACCTGCCCTCCCACACTGGCCTGGGACCCCACAGCAGTTTGCTCGTTTAAAGTGGAACCTCACAATCCTGGTTTGTACCCCCGGAAAAACTTCCCGGATTAAAATGTCCCTTCAGTGCCTCGCCCATCAGCCAGGGCTGCAGCTCTGGAGTTGGCAGGAGCCTCTTCTCCTGGTTCTCTTTGATTTCCTGGCAATGGGAGTTGCTAGTGGGATGGTGCAGGTAAAGGGAGCAGTCAGGGGGGCAGAATTCTGCAGACTTCTGCCAAATGAGGCAGATTAGCTATTGCTTTTGCTTAGTAACTTTGGGAAAGCTGCTGTTGGTCCAACAGTTGCTGATGCTCTTGTCCTGCCCAGGAGGGTTCAGCAGGTTCTTCCCTTACTGTCCCATCCTAAACAAGCTAAAATCCAGGGCAATGGAGAGTGATGGGGGCTGCGTGCCATGAGTCCTTGGGGAGCCCCGTCCCATGGGAAACACCTTCCTCCAAGGGTTTTGCCTTTCCCGGGTATGGATAAAGGGCAACCACCTCGTCTGGCCTCGAAGAGCCGATGCCCCATTACACAAGCTTTTCCTTGAGAATGGGTCACCCTCCTCGAGCTGTAATTCTTCCTGGCAGCGACAGGGCAAGTGGTTATGGGACAACAAAAGAGGTTTGTGCCTCCAGGGGAGAAATAAGAATGCAAATATCTTTGGCATGAAAAAACAAAGGGGATTTACTCCTTGGTATTTCTTGTCAGTACTTTGCATCTGTCTCTGCTTCACCTTCTCATTCCTTTCCTTTGGGCTTTCCAAGTGCAATAAGGAGCAATGGGGGCTGGAGGGGCCCGTGGGAGGGATGGGGCTGATGGCTGATGCCTGCAGCCTCTCCAGCTCAGGACTTTGCCCGTGTTGTTCACCCACTTTGGGGAGATCTCCACTGCTGCTGCCTGGCCCCAGAGAAGGCTTGGCCATGTCTTGCTGGGACTCTTTGCCTTGGCACATCCATTGTGGGTCCATCCCGTGCCTGGCAGTGGCTTGCACCGGGACGTGCTTCTCCATCTTCCCAGGGACTTTTACACCGTTCCCAGCCCGGGTGCATGGCTGGTGTCTGAGGGCTTTGGAAACCACAGCGAAGGAGAGCAAACGTCCTGTCAGTGGGCATAAATCAGCCAGGAGCTGGAAAACAGGGCGGGCTGCAAACAGAAAGGGAGCGCGGGCCCCTGCTTTCTGCCACCGGATGGGTCAGGGACTTCCAGTTCATTTATTCTGCTGGGGTTTGCCCAGCCCTGCTTGGCATGTGTAATGTTTTCTCTGAAAGACCTAGCAGTTAGATGGGTGAAAAACATTCTCCTGTCTCAGGAGCTGGCAGAAATCCTAGCAAATCTGCAGAAGTATGTTTTTGTCGGTGGTGCTTATTCTGTTAGAGGAACTAGTATAAACTATTCCAGTAGAAAACCTTTTCCTGGAATGAAGTCCTGACTCTGTTCAGAGCATTGTCAGGACAGTTGTACCGGGAACAGAGCTTTGCTGGTAAACATGCTGGGACCGAGGAGGCCTAATGGGGCAGATGCAGAGCTCGAGCACCCTCTGCCCCATGGACAAGCCCCTCACAAGGCACCTGCTGCCCTTTGCCACACTCAAGCAAAAATAAAATCTGTGCATGGTTAGTTTGGAAACAAAACAGGGATTTTTTCCTTCCTCCCTCCCTGAGGCTGTCCCTGCCAGGATGCACCACTGTCCATCCCCTCCAGGCTGCGGCTGGACATCCCCTGGTGGGGTTGGAGTCAGCACCATGAGCCACGCTGTGGGGACACATCCCCATCCTGCGTCACTGTGAGCTCAGCACACAGCTTGAGCAAACACCTTCTGTTTGTCTGCCTCAGTTTCCCTGACCCCAGCTGGCATGAAGGGTGATGCTGGGAGCCCCCAGGGTGGTCCTGGGATAACAGCGGGTGCCTGCGCCGGTTTGAATTTCTCATCCCTTACTGTGTCCTTATCTCCCCGCTCCTGGCAGCCGGGATGAGGATGCCTGCGGGGGCTTTTGGCAGGAGAGCAGGGCGCTGGTGTGGGTTTGGGCTGGAGATCAGAGCTGTGACGCCCCGGGTGGGGTGCGAGCCCCGGGTGCTGGCGGGGCACAGCTCGGCACAGCCAGGCGTGCTTCAAAAGACAGCAGGTTCTTCTGGGCTCCGGCTGCTGCTTTGCTCTCCAGGCAGGCGTGAAAATGTGAAAGAATGTGAAAAATGTGAAAATGATCGCGCTGGCCCCAAGATTTGTAAACTTCTGGTTAATGTGTAATAAATACATGACAGATACTCCCAGCGCTGGGCAGGCGACCACGGCCATTCAGTGGTGGTATGGCTGGTGGTGGCATCCCCCAGCCGAGGAGGCATCTCCCTTGCCCTCAGGCCAACCCCAGGGTGTCCTGAACAGCGCTGGTTGGAGAGGTTTTAGGGCTTTTCTAAACTAGTTTATCTGGTTTCAACTTATCCCCCCGCCCTATCTTTCTGCGAACCGCCTTGCCCAGCTTGCAGAAAAGCACTTTATTTTATTTGTTCAGTTCTCCCCCAGTACAAGGTGTGTGCTGTGGAGCCCGAGTGCACAGCGTCCAGCCCGGTGATGCCGGTGCTGACAGCCCGGTGCAGCGCGGTGAGGAGCGCGGTGCCTGTGCCGGTTACCCGGAGGCTTTGGTTCCTGGCTGTGATTCTGCCCAGGTGGCTCCTTGAGCTGTGCCAGTGCAGTATTTCCTGCTTGGCACAAAGTGAGGTGCCACAACCACCGCGTTCCCGCCACAGTCAGCCTGGGGCAATCTCTTCTGAGTCACTTATTTTTTTGGCAAAACTGGCTACAAGTGGGTCCTTGAGCTCTGCATGGGTCCGGTTGTAGCAAAGCTATAGGGGAACAGAGGTGCAGGTCATGGTGTGGTGGTGAGCAAGGGCCAGGGCTCGTCCCAGGGAGGGTCCCCAGGACCGCCCTGGCACTGCCAGAGGACGGGCAGAGTGTGCTGCAGGGGCAGAGTCGGCACAGCCTGCACTCACCCAGGAATTCAAGATAAAAAGGGTTGGAGAAGTGCCTCTGCCAAGGATCACGGAGCAGAGCATGCTAGAGTTGATGCCAAAGGACGTCCTTGTGCTCCACTGAGGTTTGGTCCTGCTGTGGACAAGGACAGTTCTGCAGGAGCCTTGGCAAGAGCCACGCCACATGTCCCACCTTCCATGGGCCGTGTTCCATCTCTCCTTCAAATGGCCTCTGAGCATCAGAGATCAAGAAGTTCTCTCTGACTTTAATGCATAAATTTTAGCTCTGGATTACTTTCCCCTGTAATTTAGAAAGAAGAGAGAGTCCTTTGCAAATGGGTTTGATTGTTTTTGTTAGCCGTGTCACCCTGGCATCCAAAGTAAATGGAAAGGACAGAGGTTTGTGGACAAACATGGGTTCCCTCGGGTTTTGCTTGGTTTTTCTGGGCGGCTGCAGGTGCTGAGTGGGGGTCCCCAGTGCACGCTGCGTGGTGCAGAGCCACCCCCGGGGACAGGATGGGGTCCATCATGGTGCTGCATGGAGGATGCTGGGGGAGGCTGGGGCTCGGTGCAGGGTCACACTCAGCCTGGCAAAGCGGTTTGTGCGGGCAGGGCTGTGCAGCCTCTCCCGCAGCTCAGTCCGCTGGCCCACTGCATCCCACACTCTGCCAGTTCACCCCCTGGGAGCTCTGAGCCTCGGGGATGGAAGTTTACAGATTGAGACTCTGGGCCAGGAATGGAGTCACATCCCTGGTTGCTGCAGTGCTACACTGACAGCCCTGGAGCTGCTGCTCTGACCGACAGCCCAAAGCTTTCAAGATGTGAACAGCAAAATCTGGGAATAATTTGCTTTGCCAGCTACAAACCTCTTGACCTACAGATGGGGCTCATCGTATTCCCTCTCCTGCCTCCTCCTGTCACCTTCCCCTCTCTTATTTTCCTGTATTGCCTCCTCTCCCTGCCCTCCTGGTTTGTATTAATGGATGTTGTCCTGTTTGGCTGTGTTGACCATCCCATGGGAGCTGCATCCTCTGTGGTGTGTTCCTCCCCCAAGATTGTTGGTACCAACTGGGACATCTGCCACAGCGCTGGTCCCAGCTGGGTCCTGCTGGTCCTCTGGTCATCCCCACCTGGGCGCAGGTCCCCACGCCATCTCCATGGCTGGTGCAGAGCTCCTCTCGCAGGGCTCAGTGGGTTTTTGACAAATCTCTGCAGCTTCATCTCCCTTTGGCCATAACTTTGTGCTCAAGACCTGTTTCACGGCTCCATCTCTGCTGTTGGTCTTTGGAGTGTTTGTCCTTGAACCTCTCCCCCACTGGAGGCCAAATCTGCCCTAAGCAGCCATATGGGCTTAATCCTGTAAGCCCGGGTATTTCTGGGGTTTATTGCCTGGGGGGTTTGTCTGGATTTCTGCATTCCTGCCTCTGGGATTGGCTCTCTCCTGGTGCCCATGGCCGGCAGCGGGGCAGCGTGAGCAGAACCAAACTTAAAAAGTGAGCTTTAAAAATGAGCTTTAGAATTTTTCCGTTGTTACAATCAAAGGCAAAGCCCTGCATGTTTTCCCCCATGGTGCTGTGCACCCTGCAGTGCTCGGGTGGGAGCCCCTGCTCCCAAGGGATGGTGGCTCCATGGGAAACCATCCCAGCCCGAGCGATGGGGACAGGAAAGGAGCCCTCATTGCTTCCAGCCCTTTCCAGTTGAGCCATTGTGAGCCTGGCAGCAAAATATACAACTTCAAAGCAAAGTCTTGGTGTCCTGCCCTGGGCTGGGGGGCAGGAGGGATGCTGCAGGTCCTCATTGCTCTGGTTTCTCTTGCACAGGGGATGCTGTCGCCACGCGAGGTGAAGGACGGGCTGACAGTCGCCAGCAGAGCCACAGCAGTGATTTATCTTCCTGAAGCAAGGCTGGCCAGTGCTCCGGGGAGCTGAGGAGTGTGGTCTGCAGGGAAAGAGCTGTTTGTCAGATGCAAACATCCCCCGGCTGCGGCGAATCTAGAGGAGCCGCTGCCGCAGATCGAGCTCACTTCTGGAGAGAAAAGCACCTCTTTGGTCTGGTGTCTAATTAGATATTTACCAGGAAGGAAGGAGAGTTAAAAATAGGGTGACAGTGACTTCAAAGGGTGTTTTTGACTTCTAAGAATAACACCTTTGCTGGCACGGATTTCAGGAATATCAGCTGTGCCTGGGTGTGAAAGGCCAAGGAGGTGTCGCAGCCCGGTCGGTAGCCAAGGGAGCAAACCCAGACCTCCCGGCCCCCGTCCCGACCCCGCGGGCACAGCTCAGGAGGGGACATCTGCACCACTGCGAGGGCCTGTGGAGAGCTCAACTGCACCCGCGGGGACACAGCAGAGGGAGTTGGGGGAAGACGAAGCTGCCGGTGCCCTGACGTGGGTGGGAGGGGACGTGTGGCACCATGGGCACCCCCTCCCTGCGGGCAGTGCTGGTGCTCGCCGTGGCACTGGTGGGGCTCTCGGCTCCCTGTGCCACACACGGGCAGCCCAACTTCATCGTCATCCTGGCAGATGATGTGGGCTGGGGGGATCTGGGGGCCAACTGGGCAGAGACGAAGGAGACCCCGTATTTGGATGAGTTGGCTGCTGAAGGGACAAGGTAACGCCTGTCCCCCCTCCCAGTCCTCCCCGAGCATCCCTGGTCACTGTGTCCCGCAGCAAAGGGGGTTTCCCTCCTGTGGTGACTGGCACTCAAAGGGGATTTCACTGACGTGGTTCTGGGTGCGTGGGGAGGGCAGCCAGAGCCGGGTACCTCGGGGTACAGGTCCATCCACCCCTGCTAGGATCTGCAGGCTTCATCCCTGGCTCCCAGACCCTCATCCCTGGGGCAGAAGGGGATGCGTGCAGGGGAGCAGGGAAGGACGGGGCAGCATGAGACTGCAGAGGGGCTCACGAGAGAAGGATCTTCTCCTTTTCTAGGTTTGTGGATTTCCACTCGGCTGCATCCACTTGCTCCCCATCCCGTGCCTCTCTGCTCACGGGGCGTCTCGGCGCACGCAATGGGGTGACCCACAACTTTGCTGTCACATCAGTTGGTGGCCTCCCCCTGAACGAGACCACCCTGGCCGAGGTCCTGCGGGAGGCTGGCTACAGCACGGGGGCCATAGGTAACTGCTATGGGCATCTGGGGTGGGGAGGTGGCGGGGGGTGACAAAGGTGACAGTGTCCATCCCTTATGGGGGACTGCAGGTGGTTGGGTGACACACTGGTGACTGATATCTGAAGGATCACATGGGAGGGATTTTGCAATCCCAATCTTCATTCTGGAATGTATGCTATTGCCTGAAATTCAGGCCCACCCCACTTCTCCGTTCCAGCTCCAATTGCTTCACCTCCCAAGGAGGGTGCCAGGTTTTCCTTAGCAAACCTGTCCATGCACAGCAGCCCTGCCCTCCCGCATCCTGTGCCAGCGTGGTGCCACGGTGCCAGTTGGGACACTCGGTGCTGGTGGCCCCATGGCTTTGGGCACCCTCCTGTTGCCATGGGTCCCCCTACCTGCAGAGCCCCAGATGGCATTTGCCCCTTGGCACCTGCAGCTCCTGCTGCTTGTGCACGTTGTGCTGGCAGAAAAGCCCTTGGTTTCTCCTTCCCCCATCGTTTTTGCAGTTCTCCCTCTCGGAGTGGCGCATCCGTTGGGAACCAGCGCGTGCTGGGGGTCAGAGGATGGAGCTGGTTGTTTGGGAGGGGTTAGAAAGTCATCTCCTCTGAACACATACACATGAAAGAGGCTTTTAAGGCTGGAAGCAGTCGATTTGCACAGGCACAGATACCTCATGCATTTTTACTGAGTTTCTGCAAAAAAGAAAGGCATTTGGGAAACACAGCCAGCACAAACAAGAAGCCTTTCTTGTTGCTAGATGAAAGCCCCCAGCGCTGTGGGCACCTCGTGGGTGATGGTTGGCTGTGGCCGTAGCTGTGTAACCTCTGAAATGATGTTCTGTGGCTTCCACGCAGGCAAGTGGCACCTGGGACACCACGGCCACCATCACCCCAGCTTCCGTGGTAAGGGCTGCATCGACGGGGATGAGCTGAGCATCCCGTGGTCACCTCATCCCCACTGACACCCTCGCTTGCCCCTCAGGCTTCGACTACTACTTCGGGATCCCCTACAGCCATGACATGGGCTGCACAGACACTCCTGGCTACAACCTGCCCCCCTGCCCGCCCTGCCCGCGGCACGGCATGGCCAGGTACGGGGGCAAGTTTGGGGTTCAAGTGCCAGCACTGGGAGGTCGGGGTTTGCACCAACGTCCCCCGCCCCGAGAGCTGGGGCTGTGGTCACCTCTCCTTATGCTCCATGCACCCATTTTGTCCCCTTGTGCCCCTCACAGCAGAGTACAGGCTGGGGGGGCAGGTCGGACCCCAAGCATCCTGTGCCATGGGGACACTGGCACTGTCCCCTTTCCACTGTCCCCCTCAGCTGTGCCCTTCTGCAAAGCCAGGAGAAGAGCCAGGCTCCACGCCTGCTCCTGCACCAGTCCCAGCTCTGGTGATGAGCGCAGGGGGACTTCTTCCCAGCAGGGTGGCGAGGAAGGACTGTTACACCGAGGTGGCCCTCCCTCTCTTCGAGAATGTCACCATCATCCAGCAGCCCGTGAACCTCAGCAGCCTGACGGCACGCTACGCCCAGGAGGCAGCACGCTTCATCCAGCGGGCAAGGTGAGGTGCCATCATCCATCCCCTGTCCCCTTCTCTGGGAGAGCTCCTGGGTCACTGCAAGCATCTTTGGCATCATGTTGGTGCAATGCTGGGGGGTGAGCGTTGCCCCGAGGTTCCTGGGGAGCAGATTTGGGGTCTCCATGGCTCAGCTTGCCAGCCAAGGAGGAAGAAGCCACCGAGGCTGCCACCAGTGTCCTGCAGGGCTCGCCATGGAAGCCTGTTGGTGAGCCTCCTTGTGTTTTTTTAAAACTACCATTTACAAGGAAGGTCAAGGCCTTTGAGCTGGGCTGTGCCTCCTTCCTGGGGGTAACATGCAGCAAGAGCCTGGCTAGTGGGGAGGGAGGGAAACACTGCTGTCCCTCTGTCCTCCATCCCTCCATCTGCGGTGGCATGGGGCAAGGTGGCAGCGGGGTGGCTCTGATGGGTGATCGAGGTGCCTCTGTGGGTGTGGGGTGCTGGTGTGGGAGCAGGCACTGAACAGGTACCCGTGGCAGTGCTGGCAGGGGGACCAGAACAGGACCTGGAGGTGTTGAAGCCCACCCCGTACGTGGGGTTTGCTCCGGTTTGAGGATAAAGTTCTCTGGGATCCCTGGGCTTCAGGGTCTGCCTTCTCCAGCCACACTGGGATGCAAAGAGCTTGGGCATGCTCTTCCCCGAGGAGCAAAGTGGCTCCTCCAAGACAATGACCCTGAAGCCCTGCTGACAGGTTGCATAATTTTAATCCCTATTATCAGTGGATTATGAGCTGTGACTTTGCAAAACGCCTCCCTGCAGCGCGAGCGGGGGAAGCGCTGCCGGGCATCTGTGTCAGAGCCCATCCCATGCCTGCATCCAGGGATAACACAGAGCCAGGGAAGGGCCACGGCAGGGGGGGTCCTGGAGGAAAGGTTTGGGTAACGGGGGCAAACGGGGGCTGGGCAGGGCACAACCTGGGGGGAAGTGGCTCCCTATAAACCTGGGCACTGTTCCGCATGCACCAGACCTACAGTTCATCACCTCTGGGTACCAAGAACCAGCGCATGGTCAGGATGCTGGGGGGGACCCGGGCTTGGGTGGCTGCAGGGCAGCAGCCACCCCCCCTCCCGTGCAAAGCACTGCCCCCCCGTGCTGTGAGGGTGCTGCTAGGCTGTGAAACGAGTGCGTGAGCTCTGGGTTAATAGGAAAAACCTTTGAACTCCCAGAAGTATTTCGGGGTTATCTGCGTTCACAGAGAACCGGATTAAGCAGGTGCCTGCCTTTTCTCTCCTTCTCTTTGATGGCTTATTCCAGTTTTCCTCTGCCTGACTCATTCATTACAGGGCAACAAAAGAATACCGGATTTGTCATCTCGGTGTTTTTTTAACCAGTCATGTCAAGGTTGAGCAATTCGTGGCAGTGAGACTTGGCTCTGCTCGGGACATTCAGAGCGCGGTGAACATGGGAGCAAAAGTCAAGGATGTTTGTCTTAAGTTATTAATTGAATGTTTGCTCAATTTTGGGGAGAATTCCAAAATGTCAGTGTGAAAAGCAAGCGGGAATGACGCTGCCGTGAGCCCGTTGGATGCTGGAGTCCATCCTGTGCTCCCAGGTGGGATGCGAGCCAGGGGAAGCAGCTTTCCCTGCTCCAGGGTCTCTGGCATCCCAAGGGCAAAGGTGCTGTGCAGCCTTTAGCAGTGGCAAGTTGCAAGGGGGGCATCTGCACCCCCTGCCCCTGCTGGGCAGGGTGCCGGGGGGACGCAGCCCTTCCCAGGGCTCCAACGCCACTGGGGAAGGATGCAGCAGCTCCGGGCAGGATGGGATTTACTCATTTTCCATCCCCAGGTGGGTGATGAGTAAGGGAAGTGCGTGCTGAAGCACACGTCAGAGGGGCCCCGAAGTTTTCTGGAGGCAGCGATGGGGCGGCTGGAGCCGGGCGCGTGCGCGGGCTGGGGCACGTCCCCGGGATCCGGCCCCTCCTCACCACTCACCATCCCACCCTTCCCCTCGGCGGTCCCTGAGGAAGAGCAGGCCTCGTTGGAGGAGATAAATATAGCTGTAAACAAGAAAACAGGACATGTCCTCTGATGATTTAAAAGTGGCCAGGCAGCAGGGCAGCGCGCGGTGCGAACGTGCCGTGCTCCCTGTCCGGGGCTGCTCAGCAGCGCCCAGGCCGTGGCTGGGGTCAGTGTGGGCATCCTGCTGCTGCTCATCCTTGGCTGAAATCACCCCTGGGGGCCGAGCGCTTGCTGGGGAGGGGCAGGAGGGGCCAAAATGGGCCCCAAGAGAGAGGGGATGGAGGCGGATGGGTGCCAGGGTTGCACCAATGCCGGGTGTTTGGGAAACAGAGGAAGGGACAAGCCCATCCCAAATGGGAGGACAGTTGAGGTTTAAGCAGGAGCAGGGGAGAAGTGGCTCACGCTGGGCCGAGCGTCCACCCTGCAAGGGCAGTGGGTGCCCGGAGGGTTTACAGCCAGCTGATGCACACAGGGTGGGTTTTCCCCTGGGAGCTGTGGCAGACGATGGGGTGGCTGCTGGCTTCTGGGAAGAAGAGCCACTATTCCNCCATGCTGGTGTCCTCCTGCTGTCACGTTTCCCTTCCCGAGCCTGGCTGAACATGCTCCCCCTCTCCCTGCACAGCGACAGCGGCCGCCCCTTCTTCCTCTACCTGGCACTGGCCCATATGCACGTCCCGCTGGGGGTCCCCCCGCCGCCCCCCGCCTTGGGTGGGGACATCTACGGAGCCTCCCTGAGCGAGATGGATGCCCTGGTGGGATGGATAAAGCAGGTTGCCGACAGCCACGGAAAGGGCAACACGCTCCTGTGGTTCACAGGTACAGCAGGAAAAGCGGCTGCGATGGCTGGGGGTGGTGCTGGCATCAGCCCGGGGGGGGTGTGGGGGTGTGGGGCAGGACCCCCATTTGTCCCCTGCCCACGATGCTCCTGGCTGCTCTGCAGACAACCCGAGCTGCCCAGGGCCACCACACTGTGGGGATGGGGGTCCTGGGCTGCTGTGGCTGCTCAGCTGGGTGCTCACCCCACCACCCCCTTTGCCGTGGGGCTGAACTGGCAGGGCCGTGCCTAATTAAACCACAAATCCTCATTCATTAAGAAGCCCAAATCCGCTCTCGCTGAGCAGCCTCCCTAATGAGGACGTCTTGCTCCTGAGGACAGGAACCGCTCTGCTCCTCATTAACGCCCAAAGCCAGTGGCAGCCATGTCCCCCCCCTGCACCCCAGCTCCACTCCAGCCCCTCACCCAGACCTCAGGCAGCCCTGGCCCTTGGAAATAAACTGTTAGAAATAAAAATAAATAAACCTGCTGCTCTTGCTGATGTGGGAAAGCATCACGGGAATGGGATGGAGGGCTCGAGGGGTGGCTTGTCCTTACTTGCCCCTCATTGCAGAGGTGCCCCTGGGTCCTGGTGTTGCTCATGGGGACATCTCTTTCTCTTGCAGGTGACAATGGCCCCTGGGCACAGAAGTGTGAGCTGGCGGGACGCCTGGGGCCGTTCGTGGGGGCCTGGCAGAGGCAGCGAGGTAACCTGGCAGGGGGGGGGGGGGGCTGCAGGACGGCTGCAGGACGGGCTGCTCCACAAAGCCCTGCATTGCCTATCGGGGGGGACATGGGGAGCACCTCACCCCCCAGCCTTTCTACTGGATGCCGAGTTGCCTTGAAGACACCTCAGAATAATTTTTGTCTTTCAAGCAGCCAAGTTTTCCCCTAAAATCACTGCTGGGGGGAGCTGGGCCCCTCCTGTCTGTTCCCCCGGAGCCTGAGGAGAGTGACTCCTGGTTTTGGCGATGGGATGCTCTCACCACCCGAGCAGTGGGACCATCAGCTCCAGAAGGGTCTGACAGCCCCCAGCCCCATCCCCCCTGCAGGAGAGCCCTCCCTGTGCCGCGGGACTTTGCTTTTCTTTCTCTCCACCGTTTCGTTGTTTTGGTTTTGATTTTTTTTGTTTGTTTCTGCCTTTCCTCCTTTTCCGGCCAAGCCATCTGCTCGGTGGGTTTATTTCGGCCGGGGCGGCCAGAAGCCACGCATGAGTCAGGCATTTCCCACTTCTGCTTGTCTTACGCAGTGTAAACGCGCTCCGGGCTCGGTTCCCCTCACGCTCGGGGTCAGCGGGCAGCGAGAGGCACGGAGGGGCCGGGGGCAGCGCCTCTTCCCTCCTCCGCTTCCTGACACCCGGGCGGTGCAACCGGGGCCGCTTCGCTGGGCAAACGCTGCCGCCGGGCTGTGGCTCGCTCCCCCGTTCCCAGAGCCCTTCCTTCAGCTGGCCCCGGGACGAAATCCGAACCTTCCTTTATTTATTTTATTTTTTTAAGTAAACAAACTGCTGACGGCCCGGGTTGCTCTTGAGCAACCGACGGTCACAAGCCGGAGCAGATGGTACGGGCAGTCCAGCCTTCGGGAACACAGCGAGGAAAACACAGCCCCTTTCCAGCATCTCCCTGCCCTGCGAAACCCCCGAGCCGCGGCTCTCCGGGAGGGGGTCGGGCTGGCAGGCTCCGGGAGCTGGCTGTAAACACGCCTGGGGACGGGCAGGGACTCCTGGAATCCCTCGGCTGCACGGGTGTTTGGAAAGCCAGCCCGGTGTCACTGCCTGCTGCCCTGTGGGTGCTGGGGGGGTGGGATTCCGGCCCCCCCATCCCGGGGGTGTTGTCCCCTGCTCGGCTCTCCATACATTTCACATAGCTTGGCGTTTTCTTTTCGGGTCTAGCCCAGATTCCAGGGATGTTTTCCATTGATTTCGAGTGTTCACTGGAGTTGGTTCTCACTGGGAGAGAGCACATCGGTGCTTTCCCTTCCCCTTCTCCAGCTGGGGAGCTTCCTGTAGCCCCCAGCCTGCCCCAAAACCCCACCTCCCACTTTAGCACCAGCAACATGGGGGTGCCAGGATGGAGATGCACATTTTGGGAATGTGGTGCTCGGTGTGTTTTGAGGCAGGTTTGGGAGGCTCTGGACCTGGTGTCCCTTTGCCCGGGTCTTGCTGTGCATGGTGGGAGTGGGACCCAGGGTTTCATCCTGGCACAGGAATGCTCAGTTCAGCTTTCCTGGAAAGCTGTGGCCTCCACAGTCCCCACAGCAGCAGGGCTGCATCATCCCTGCGCTGGAGAAAAATCCCTGGTTGGGTTTGTGGTGTTTCAGCCCCATTTACTGCCCAAAGTGTTCCTGTGAGCTTGCTGACAGGCAGCTCCGGTGTCCTGCCAGCCAGAAGCACTCGGATGACTGGAGGGGAATACCCACCCAATGCCCTCCTGGAGACCCCCAAAAACTCTTGAAATGCATTTGCCTTACTGGGGGGATGAGTTATTTAATATACATGCAGAGACCCCAGGGATTGATATTAATTGCTATAATGGCTGTAATTTCCTGGGGTGTCCGGAGGGAGGGAGCACCTTGCTTACACCATCCATGGTGTGTGTTGGGAGCACTGTTGGGTTTCCAACAGCCACAAGAGACCCCAGGGCTGTCTGTGTCCCACTGGGTCAGCCCCCAAAGTGATGTCCATCACAGAGAAACACTGAAGGTTTGGGTGGGGAGTGGGGGAGATTGGGGATGTGCCTGGTCTGTGCCAGCAGGATGGGCAGCAGGGTCAGAAACCTCTTCCTCAACTACTCCTTGTGCTGGCAGCACCATGGCATCTGTGCCATGTGTGTCCTCCTCCGCTCTGGGAGTGCAGGATCAGCCCAGATGCCTGGAGCATTGGGTGGTGACTCCTGGAGAGGCCAGGCTGGGATGGGGATGGGTGTGGGGACAAAAAGGGGTGTGGGGTGGCTGTGCCGCAGCGGGGACATCGCCTCTCTCTTGGCTCTGCCCGGAGGAAATGGCTTTGGGCGAGCGCCGTTGCCATGCACATGCTGAAAGGCCATGGACAAAGACTGTGCCTGGGAAGTTTGCTCAGTGAATCCGGTTGGAATCTTCTGTTTGCCCCATTCCCAGCCCCTTCCCCCCCAGCTGCTGGGGCCCTTTGGGCTACAGCCAAAGCAGAGGCTCTCCAACACCCTTCCACCCGTTTCCATGCTCAACATCCCCTTTTGGTGCTCAGCACCCCCATTTCACTGCTCAGCACCCCCATTTTGGTGATCAGTACCCCCATTGCAATGCTCAGCACCCCCATTTCTGTGCTCAGCACCCCCATTTTGGTGCTCAGCACCCCCATTTCAATGCTCAGCATCCCAGATGGAGGAAGGGACTGGGCAGTTTCCCCCCACCGTGCATCTCAAACCCAAGGGCAGAGCAAGGGCATTTGGGTGATGTCTGAACAGGTTAATTAGCTGCCAGGAGGGTTGTCAGCAGGCTGGTGTTTTTAATGAAGTGAGTTTCCAGCAGGCTGGGGGCTGTTGGTGCTTCACTGTGCAGAGGGCAGCAGCCACCTGCACCAGGCCGTTTGCAGCCCCTGGCATAAATTCCTACATTTGCCACCTGCTCTGCGTTCTCACCCAATATCAGGAGTGGGTGGATATGTGGCAACTCCAGCACCTGGCTGTGTTTCTCATCACTTGCTGGAGCAGAGGAGAAACATAAAACTGTGCCCAACTAAGTCCCCCTTTTTTCCCCCTTTCCCTATCTCTTTTTAAAACTCCTGTAACTCTTCTCCCTCCCCTGTCCCAGCTCCATCTCCAGTGAAATCACCTTCCTTTGGGGTCATTTGCTCCATCTCTACCTCTGAGTAGAGCTCCTTTCCCAGAAAAACTCCATCACCAAGAGGTTTTCCCATTGACACAGAGCTCCTGGGCAGCAGGATGCTGAGCGCTGCCCTTTTCTCTTGCAGGTGGGAGCTCGGCGAAGCAAACGACCTGGGAAGGAGGGCACCGGGTGCCAGCACTGGTGTACTGGCCCGGCCACATCCCTGCCAAGCGGACGAGCCATGCTCTGCTCAGGTAAGATGGGGCAGCCCCTGTGCCCCCATAGGAAAGGACCCACCATCCCCACGCTGGCACCCAGGTGATGATCTGGATTTTGGCTGCCCGCGCTGGCCGTTGCCTGCCTTGTACCAGACTCTGTACTTTTGTCCTCTCCCAAGCCCTAAGACTCAATGCTTCAGCAAAGAGGAGCTGAAAGGGCTTTTTGTGGGGCCGGTGGATTGGCGTGAGCAGGCGCTGGGCTCCGTGTGCCTCCTGGCCACAGTGGCCGAGTGCCTCCCGATAATTAAAAGATGACGATGTTCTCTCTCCCCACCAAGAAGCAGGCTTAGGCTTTGTGGTTTGTGAATGGCTTTATGTGGAGGAGGGTGCGGTTGTGGGAAGGGCTGGCTGGGGAGATGGTCCCTTGCAATCGGCACAGGATGCGGCCGGGCTGGGAGGCAGCGAGCGGCTTCTGCTGCTTGTGGGGAGAGCCAAGGGGAAGGGCTGCTGCACCCCACTGCTCAGGGGGGGCTGTGCTGCCCAGGGGGATGGCACAGAGGGTCCTCACTGCAGCCATTGCACCTCTGCTCACAGCCCTTAGAATCACAGAATCATTATGGTTGGAAGGGACCTCCAGGGTCATCAAGTCCAACCTTTATCCCATCATATTCCTGACCATCAGACCATCAGACCATGACCTCAAGTACCTCATCAACCCCTTTTTTGAACACCCCCAGGGACAGTGACTCCACCACCTCCCTGGGCAGCCCATTCCAGTGCCCAACCACCCTCTCAGTAAAGAACTTCTTCCTAATCTCCAACCTAAACTTCCCCTGATGGAACTTGAGGCCATTTCCTCTCGTCCTGTCATCAGCAATTCAGGAGAAGAGACCAACACCAGCCTCACTACAACCTCCCTTTAGGCAGTTGTAGAGGGCAATAAGGTCTCCTCTCAGTTTCCTCTTCTCCAGGCTCAATAACCCCAGTTCCCTCAGCTGGTCTCCATAAGGTTTGTTTGCCAGACCTCTCCCCAGCCTCGCTGCCCTTCTCTGGACTCACTCCAGCACCTCAATGTCCTTCCCACCCTGCGGTGCCCAGAACTGGACGCAGCACTCAAGGTGTGGTCTCACCAGTGCCGAGTACAGGGGCACCATCACCTCCCTACTCCTGCTGGTCACACCGTGTCTGATACAGGCCAGGTGCAGCTCCTTGTGCAGTGACTGCTCCCCTCCTTACCCCACACCCAGCCTGGGCTGGGGGCAGCGCAGGGGATGCCCCATCCCCTTTCGTCCCTGGAAGCACAGGGTGGTGGAGGTCAGGGTGGTGGGGCTGGGAGCGTTGCTGGGCATTGGGAAAGTGTTCCAGCTGCTGAGCAGGTCCTGACTGGTAGGCCCTGGGGAGGCGTTGGGTGTTTCCAAGGACCATGAGATAAGCTGGACCCACTTACCCCTTACGTGGCCTGAGGGCAGTTGTGGGAGCTGGATTTTGCAAGCAGGAGAGAAGGTTCCAGGCAAGAGCTGGGACAGAGGGGACAGGTTGCATGCAGCACCCCTTGGATTTTACCTCCAAACCCAACTCCATGGCTGGGTGATGGACCAACCACTGGGGCACAGGGCAGAGCTGCCAACCTGTGCCCACTCCAGCAGTCAGAGCAGTGCGGTGCAGGATCAGTGCCCATCCCCATCCCCCTGTCCCACCAGCCTTCCCAACCCCCTGCCACCAAGCCCAGACATCCCATTTATCTCCTTGAAGACATTATCTCCTGCATTTCCCAGATCCAGCCCAGCAGGTTGGACAGCCAGCTGTGCCGGGCTGTGCCGGGCTGTGCTGGGCTGTGCTGCACGTCCTCGGGCACTTGGAAAGTGACTCTGCAGGAGTTTGCGACTTCCCTAGGGGTTTGCTTCTTGGGTTGTTTTTTTTATCTTCTGAGGCTGGTTTGATCCATGGACTGTCCTGCGAAGTGCCCTTGGCCTCATGAGCAGCTGGCGCAGCTTTCCACCAATGTCCCCACAGCTGGGTCCTGTCCCACCACCCAGCTCCCCCGTAACACTGCCTGGGCTTTGAAGGTGCTGGCCCAGCTGCCCAGGGCTCAGTTGTCCCAGATGCCTATGGGGGAACCCACCTCAGGTGTGGAAACTCAAAGGCAACAACCCCCAGGGAAGTTGTGTAAGGTTTGAGTCTTTGAGCACTGGGACAGGCGGCTTCTCTCTACACCCAGCATCACCCTTGGGACATCCCTTGAAGGATGAGCGTGTGCCGGGTTGGCTTCTTGCTACCCTCATGAAATAAGGGTGGTTGAAAACCTGGTCCCCCAGCTGATGGAGATGCCCAAGAGTCTGGAGAGGGAATGCAATCTGTGTGCAGAGGTGGCTGGGAAACCTCTGCATGCGAGGATGGACCTCGGTCTGGTGGGATCCCCCGGGAAAGGCAGGGGCTGGGCGAGGGCAGGCATTAAGCACCCCCATGAGCCTCCTTCTGCCCCTGAGGTTATGAAAATGCTGAAGCCTTTGCTGTCTGGCTCGGGAGAAGAGCCTGCACCTTGCCTCTCCCCAGCATGGCTCAGCTTTGCAGCTGCCCGGCGCAGGGAGCGGAGGGGTGAGCGAGGGTGAGTGTGCCCGGGGGCTGGGGAAGCTGGGGCCAGCACAGAAGTGCTGATGCATCACTGCAGACCTGCTCCTGCACGCTGGCTCCTGCAGAAAACTGCCTTGTCGGCTCTTCTTAATTATATTTAATTGTCAGAGCCACTCACGGTGCTTCTGCCCTTCCCTGCCCCAGCCCGAAGTAGGGCACAGAACAAATAGGTCAGTGGGGGGGGGGTGAAGAAGCAAATTGCACCACCCTGGCTGTGCGGGCGGTGTGGGGCTGGGCAGGTTGGGCAAGCCAGCCAGGGTGTGGGGAGAGCTGGTCCAGCTGCCTGCAGCTGCCTGCACCACATCAGGGCTGGGCTGGGCAGCGTTCCCTGCCACCGCCGTGCCCGGGGTGCCCAGCGCCAGCCCAGTGCCACGGGCAGCTCTGCCCCTTGGGCAGCAGCAGGGAGCTGCCTGTCCCCAGGCGCTGCTGGACCCATTTCCCTTGGCTTTCAGGGCAGCTGTGGGATGCTGGAGTGACTTTATTTATTAAATCTCCCTTGGCCAGGGCTGGGGTTGGCAGCATGACTCCCTTTCCCTGAAAGCATTGCTTCTCCTGCTTGGCTTCCGAGATGTTCAGGGGTCTTTACTTTGATGCCAACTTTGACCAAAATCCTATTTTTTCATTATTTTTTTCCATGGGGCACATCTGCCTGTGGCTGAGGGGTTCTTCACCCCCCTCTTTCCTCCATCCTCCCACCTCGGTGCTGGTTTCCAGCAGTCCCATCTGCTGGGTTGGGGCCACTTGATGCAACCTTGTGAACATCCACATGCTCCGTGCTGGGGGTCGGATGCTGAGGGTGCTGAGCACCCACGGGACCAGGAGCACTGACCCTCGCCTGCCCTGGGCTCCATTTCGGGTGGACCCGGGCTGACCCCAGCGAGGTGGCTGCAGGGATGTGCCCTGCCTTGGGCACAGTGGGGAGCCAGGATTTTTTCGGCGCCTCCCGGCTCGCCTGGCGGCGGGGCCGTCCCCGCCAGCGTGCAGTACCGGGGCTGCCTCAGCAGTGTTTGTTCTTATTTGTTCTCTCCGTCTCTTAGCAGCTAAATTAAAACTCGTTGAATGGGAGAACCGGGGGCCCTTAAACCCTGGGCTCTATTCTCTCTCCACTCACGCAGCCACCACCACGCACTGCGCAGGAGAAGTGCGGTGGCAGGGCTGGGGTGGCAGGGCTGGGGTGGTGTAGGACCGGGGTGACAGGACCATAGTGGCAGCACCCTGGGTGCCCACAGGTTGGGGGACGTGGTGCTGTCGCTTCCTCCAGTGATTTCCTTGCCCCAGCCGACCCCCCGAGCTGCCAGCACAGGGTTTTAGGGTGCTGGCTGGGTCCCTGTTGGCCACCCGGCACTGGTGGCTCTGCCCGTTCATCAGTTCCCTCCGGGGGGAGGGCAGTGCTGCCCTGTGTCCCTCGGCCACACAGAGTCCTGCTGTCCTCTGTGGCCATGGGACACCCCTGGTGGCTCCTTTCAGAGGTGTGGGGTCACCCCACGACCACGTCT
>VZRW01008543.1:0-42323 GCA_013398125.1 Aegotheles bennettii
ACTTCAGCCTTCTCCATATCCTGCACGACCAGGTCTCCCATTTCCTTATGGAGAGGGCCCAGATCTTCCCTAGTCTCACTTTTATCACTGACATACCTATAGAAGCCTTTCTTGTTGCTCTTGATGTCCCTGGCCAGATTTAATTCTATCACAACTTTAGCTTTCCTGACCTGACTCCTGTCTGATCAGACAATTTCTCTATATTCCTCCCAGGCTCCCTGTCCTTGCTTCCATCTTCTGTAGGCTTCCTTTTTGTTTTTGAGGTTGTCCAGGAGTTCTCTGACTGTAGCAATTTTAAAAAATGATAAAAACCAAATTTTGCTTTCCATCAAGAAATGAACTTGTTTTATTCTCTCTGCAGGTTAACATTCAAAAGGACATCTGTTAAGAGCTAACAGACCAACAAGGCAGCTCAGCACATTAGTAAGGAATATATTGAGCCTGAAGTACTCCAAATTCAAGTATGAAAGATTTAAGTTAAGATTCTCTGATATATAATGAATCCAAAATAATTTTTTTTCAAAAAATAAATTTTTCTTTCCCCAGACATCACATTTTTCCTTATTGCTATATTTTTTTGTACATAGTTATTTCTGTCTGGATAATCAACTAGTTACACATAAAAGACAGACTAAGAAGAGTTCATGTATAAAGATTATTCCTGCAAGCATTTTGCCAAATTAACAGAACTGAAAATGTTGTGCAAAAAGGTTTATACAAATATATACACTCATAAAAGGCTTCTACAGCTGAGTCAAACGGTCTGCACAGTTCTGCAAGACTCAACAATACTAAAGACTCACATTTAGGTTTGACACTTGGATGTTTTCCAATAGTTCTGGCTTATTTTGCTATAGGCTTATCAGTTGTTGTCGAAACAGTGTAGACATACAGATCAAACAAATGGTGGCTACAGACGCACAGATCAAAGAGGCTGCTTGTGCTTTTTTTCGTTTTTTTTTTTTCCTTCTCCTTTTCAATTAAAAAAGTTAAAAACCTTAGTGACATGATCTGGAGAGAGTCAAGAGTTCTGCTGATACACCATGCTTCGAAGAATGGTATTTTAAGAGGAAAGAATATTCCTGAGACCATTTACATGAGAGAAGAAGAGTGACTAAGGTCTTTATAAATAGGAATTGAAAGCTGGGTTGCTAAATCCATATTTAGCCATCTATATAAGTTGGCCTGATTTAAAAATATGCCAAGCATCCTCTATGTTTCTATCATCAAACACCATTTGGGTTTCATCGGTATACTTGAAAATGAGGCCACTAATTTTAGAGCCTTAATAGGATTCAAACAACCTAACATTGGGATCCTGTTTTGAAAATGTCAGTATCTTGCTCAGAAGTTTTTTGGTTCCACTTACCTGCTAGCTCTGGGCAAAACTGCTGTAAGAACAGCCAAACCAAGAACAGCAGCAGCATGAAAACATAGTGCTACTTTCAGTCTCCTGCTTTCAATCTCTTAGCTCTCATATTATATGAATGATGCACACCTTTCAGTGTAGTGTGAGCTCCAGGACCTCTTCTCTGAACAATCTAATTAGGAGCTCCAGAGTCTTTGCAGTCTCACACACTTCCCTACTCCTTTTCTTTCAATTCAATCCCTTCTGCTACTAAGAGAACTTAAAATCAGATAATTAAGTGCTATTAGGTGTTCATGAAACTCTAAAAATTCTACAGAAGGCACTGAATCTCTGTCTTTTAAACTATTTAAATTTGGTCCACAACGCTTTATTAATTTAATTTATGTACATCTTAACATAATGTCACCAATAAACTGGAGCATAGGAGGTTCCATGTGAATATCAGGAGAAACTTTTTCACTGTGAGAGTGACAGAGCACTGGAACAGGCTGCCCAGAGAGGTTGTGGAGTCTCCTTCACTGGAGACATTCAAAACCCGCCTGGATGCGTTCCTGTGTGATGTACTCTAGGTGACCCTGCTCTGGCAGGGGGGTTGGACTAGATGATCTTTCGAGGTCCCTTCCAACCCCTAGAATTCTGTGATTCTGTGAACAAAGACATGTAGGCTACATTCTTTTACTAGCATAAATTTGGGAGAAGCTATACTGAATCACTTGAACTAAAACAGCATAAAACCAAGACAGTGTAAAATTAAATCCTCCAGATTCAAAGATCTGCAGGAAGCAAGAGGGGATGATTGCAATTATTATATGCAGTGAAGATCCTGTTTTCATACAGAAGTCCATAGCAAATTAAAAAAAACATCAGAAAATATGTACAGAAAACACAGGTAAAATTAATATGCTTTCAACTACAGTTTTTCTCATAAAGCATCTGTCAGACTTCAAGAGAAACGCAGCTGACCCACAGTAGTGGCTACTGGAATAGACAGCTTAAAAAGCCTAATTAGGTCACTATGCAAGAACCATCAAGACCATAGTCTAAAACATTGGGGAAACATACCCTTTAAGTAAAGGGAAGTATTTTGGAATATTAAAAAAACACAGTACATATCATCTAATGAGGAGCAAACAAAGAAAAGTGCCAAACGCTGTAAAGCCCTGATACTTCAGATAATGACTAAAATTTATGACTGCTTCCTTCCCTGGCAGACAGGAGTACAATTAGAATTCTTAAAACAACAGCCCCTTTGTGCTGGCATGCTTGGTTATGTTTATACTGCTACAGATAGACTAGAAGATAAAAAAATAAATACTACAGCACCCTTTTTAACCCAAGATAATAGCTAACTTTTTTTTTTTTATGTGGGTTTGGATATGGCTTTGCACATAGCTTATTCTTAACTGAAGTAATTTAGGTAATTATCATTGCATGCAAGGGAATTAACCATTTAAGTATGTATATAGCAGGTTACATACACACCTCTATTTTAAAAGTCATGTAAAACAAGAACAAACGAGCTATTATGAGTCACTTAATAATTTCTTTTGCTGTCCAAATACAGCTTGACATATAAACAGCTTAAACTACTCTTTCTTTCAATACTGAAAAATTTGAATGTGCTTGGCTTGAGTAACTATTGAATGAAAAGCATCAGGAAGTATGCATACTCTTTCATCCTTTACTTATACTCAATTATATGGATCACTTGGAACTGACAGTGGCTAGAAGAAGCACAGGAAAATAAAAGCATATATTTTTTTAATCTCCTTCACAAAGAAAGCACAATTACAGTATTCTGAACACACAGTATGGATTCAGATAAACACAGATGGTTTTGTAACTTAATATCCTGCAGGCACCTTTTTCCCCTACAAATTCTGGGAAAGGTACATGCAGGGAAAGCTCTGACAAGTTCCCTAATAGCAGTAACATATCAACTCTGAATCTTGACGATTTCTCCTACTGCATGCTGGCATTTTGACCTAGACATCTTTCTCCCCCTTCTCTGTCATTTTGTAGCCTTTATGTGTCTTGCCCTTCATGGTTCCACTGATCACTGCTCTTATCACACAGCTAAGTAAAATGGCCAGTTTCTTCCTCAATTACAACAATGACCCATAAGGACCTGTGTCAACCTTTTAGTACAATGCCTTTGAAGTCAGAGGAAATCACCAAGCAGCTTTATCAATTTCACATGGCTTCAAGAACATAGTACACCACATCACACTTGCCTCCAAATCAAACTACTATGCAAAACATCAGAGAATATAGTCTGTGGCAGGTGCCCAAAGCAACAATGACTTGTGTAAGTTTCTTGATGCTTTCATTTAGTTCAAGTGAAGAGCTATCATTGAAAACTCAGTAATTAGTACAAGATATCTACAAAGCAATGAGGTTTATATGACAGAGGAGGGTCATTGAATGCTTAAGTTTTAAATTTTACAGATTTTCATTAAAAAAAGAAAAAAAAGGAAACTTATATTGAAAACTATACAATATTATTACATGCCAGCATATTTTTCTACTTTTATCCCTAAGGAGTATTGAAATAGACAAGCTGTAGAAAAAAGTTTCTGTAAATAAGAAACAAAACACGTAGCATGAAACAAAATGTTTCCTGATTTGATTAATTTTATAGTTTGCAAAATTAAACAAAACTTCTGGTTCACCTAAGCACTCAGACTGGCATTTTGTGCAATTTGTTGAAGTTGCTTCATATATCAAACCTACTGAACAACTGCATTAAAAGCTTAAAAATACAAAGGCAACAGTCTGGGAATACACCTTTTCTTTCAGTCCTCATCAGTCTAATAGAGCTTTGCCTATAATTCTTCCCTGGGATGTTTTGTCCATCTGCCTAACTGAATCAACTCTACTGCTGGCACTAGGCAAACAGTGAATAAAAATAGTGTTTGTTAACAGCAAAGAATGAAATACTATCTCATTACCAACTTAAATATATAAATATATTTAAGAAAAATAAAAAGCAAATGGGGAATTTAAATTACTAGACATTGCCCTACAATTAATAGAACTAAAATTCTATTGTCATTGCACAAGTGGAAATTATACTATCAGCCCAAAAATATTTATTTAAGCTTTTTATTTTCCATAATTCCATGAAAACGTCACAATATAATCCTTACAGTTTGCCTTACTCAGCTTCTGAAGACCAGTGTTTGACTAGAAGCTCATAAATGACAAAAGGCTCATGAATAAACTCTAGATCTGGATTTTAACATGCTCTTGTCTTGTCAAGACATAATGGTAAAATCAACCCCAAAGAAAACATGACAAAATGATAGCAGCATCAAGTATTTAAATCAATTGAACCAATTCAAGAACTTCGGTTTGGCAAATGAGGAAATTCAGACCCACATGTCTAATGCACTTAATATTATCTTTCCCTGAGCCCTGTTGAAACTAAAGTTAAAGATCATAGCACAAAGGATGCAAACAAACCTACCAACCTGAAACCAGAATGAGAGTTTTAAGTTTGGTTTAAGAAAAATAGCACAGCAACTTTATACCAATGGTAATTTGACACTGTTAACTGTAAAAAGAAGTCTTACAAAATATAGGAGATGAGGTGCAAAGAAATTTCTTTACCTAGCCATTCCCAGGCTGGAAAAGTTGGAAGGAACTATCAGAACATCAAGCCTGGAAAAGGGGTGGGTGCCCAGTGTGGTGTAAGCAGCTGAGAGACACTTAGGAATTAGCTGGAGCAAACGTTCTTCACAGCATTCTACTAGGCACCAGGGAGCGAAGACTCTGTAAGGAATGACTGCCTGCAACCTGGCAGCAGGATTTTGGAAACGACAGGGATATTCCACATGACTACAGATTTCTTCATGGCATCTGACAATAACAAAACAAAACAAAAAAATAGTTTAATGTGATACCAGAAACGTGCACAACTGCGTATGCCAAGACAAGGATATTCTCTAGACATCAGAATGACAGAGTTCACACAAAACCTATTAATTTGTATTTTCACACTGTTCACATATGCAGCCTTGTGAAAACACTCATTACTACATGTCTGACTAGAACTTATATAGTTACTCCTAAGAAAGACGAGTCAAACCTTGGTTTTATAATAGATATGCATCAAAAGAACAAGTGTTCAAAACGTGAATAAAGAAAACTAAGTAACAATACAAAAGTACTTATTTATTTAGAGTATTCCTATTCAAACTTGACTACGAAAATAAAATTTTGTACATATTAACACAAACATATTAGGTAAAATTAGACTGAAATTCCAAGGGGGCTTTTTTTCTGTTGCTGTTACTAAAATTTTCCAGGAACTTTTATCAATTTTTTGTTTCTTAAGTAAAAACCAACAGTAGAGATCAATTCAGGCACCAATTTCAAATGTCAACATAAACATCTGAAAACACCACATTAGGATTGAGCTTACTTTACATTACTTTTACGGGATATTCAGAGCTGTAGCTGGAAGGAAGGAGGGGTAGATCAAATCCTTCCTAAACACCAAGTCATATACCTTCACAAAAATTAATCTGCCTGAATATACTCATATCCAAGCAGAAATCAGTTCATGTTTTCACCTGCTAGTCTGTCTTCTGTATAGCACAGAGACTCTTCTTCATCTGAGATTTCAATTTAAGGAACCTGGTTCTACTATGCCTGGACAGGCAAAGCACTTACTGTTATTGCACCTGGCATTGCCCAAAGCATTTATATTTGGAAGATCATACTACAGGTGAGTGTTGACACACAAAACAAAATGATAACACATAGAAAAGTGTTGGTGAAATGCCAACATCTTAGCACCTTACATAACTCTTTCTATGAAAGAAGTGGACTCCAAACTATTTAATTGATTACATATGCAAAGAAACTACGTCTTCATACATTTTTTTTCCAAGGGTGGTCTAATCCAGTGTATTTCTGCTCTAAAACAACATCACATTGCATTTAATTATCAGAGTTGAGACTAGGCAAGAACATGAAAGCTAGCACTGATACATGACCTGTGAATAAGTCAAATTTTGCTAGAATGAGCTATGGCTGCATAGTGGAACAAAGAGTATATTTACCAAAGATAGAAGGGCAACATTGTAAGAGGGCCCTCACACAAGAATACAATCAAGGACGCAAATCTCCAACTGTGATGGGTACATCCTGGAGGAGCATAAACCAGCAGGAACTGGCTGAAGTTGAGATAAGGGACTTAAGAAATTTACAAGCAAAGTGACAAGTAATGGAAAGGCCATAAAAGCCAGAAGAGACTCAGAGTTCATGGGAGGAACACCAGGGGACACTTCCTCCACAACCACTAGACACCATGGAAGCACCTCGGAGACTTAGGCTGCATGAATAATCAATATGCAAATACATTCATTAGATCCAGAAAATAGAATGAATATGTATAACCATTCTGGGAAATCTAATCTGTATGTAACAGAACTATATAAGCTCGTGCCAATGCCACATGTGGTGTGCACAACAAGCAGAAATATCCCTCGTGCATCTGGCGCTGTAATAAAGTAATATCTGCTTCTTAATACTGCATTGGTGTTAAGGAGTGTTATTCCCAATTTTGGTGATAGCACTCTATTTCTTGTAAAAGATGCCAAGTCCTTAATAACCACAAGGAGACAGGAAACATATCTAACACCCTAGCTCCATTTAACATTTTCTTTGATACAGTCTCCTCATGTCAAACTCATTGGCACCTGGACATAAATCACATTACATGTTTCAAAAACGGATTTCAGAAATCCTTACTTTTCCTGATGCCCAAGAATTTATCTCCATTATCTTATCTGAGACACCACCTTAACATTTTCTTGTCTATTTCATACCCTTTCTAGAAATGCCTGCTACTGTGCATAATGCTTGGTTACCTAGTCTTAATGTCTAAAATAAGTAACAAGTGCCTGTTGTGCTAACTCCCAAATAAAGATTAACTGGATATAACTGTAAGAGAAGATTTTTAAGGACATAGATTTTTATGTCCTAATTAACTGCAAAGCAACCTTCTACACTTAGGCTCTCCTTCTTTGTCAATGCGTAAATAGACAACACACTTGCAGAGGATTTTTAAAATTTTTTTTGTCAGTTTTTCTTTCTGAAACACATTGGTTCTGTTTCTTCTACTATCACTAACTCAACTGCTACAGATACATCACACTACATGTGCCAATTAACTCATCCAATGATGATCACACAGATTGACTCAAAACAATGACCACAACACTGATTAAAACTTGGACTAATTTTTGCTACAAAAAGTTCCAAAAATATTTCCCTTTTTTCAGAAGTTTCATAAAAAATGGAAACTTTCATTTATTCTATCAATACTCTGTCAGAATAATCTTTTGCACCAATGCAATAAAAATTCCTATTACTGAAAGTGCTGTACATTAGAGCAGAATATATAGTGAACATCTACAGCACATTTCTGTAGAGGCAGTCATATCATGAACATCTAAATAGTAGGGGAATAAACACAAAACAATTCCTAGAAGCTTAACAAACCTATAAACTATTTTAAAGCTTGAATAGACATGTCTTACTCATCTTAGGTGAAATACAAAAATTCCTATTCTCAAGATTTATTAGAAAGGGCTCAGGGGGACCTCACCGCAATGGGTTCTAGATAACCTTATTTAAGCTCCCTTTCCCACGAAAGTTTGGACCACATGATCTTTCAAGATCCCTTCCAACCTGGGCTGTTCTGCGATTCTATGACTCTCTGAATTTGAAAAACTGGGAGTAATACGCAAGGAAATCAAGTGCCATGCCTGAGAATTCTGCTAACTATGGTAAACACAAGGCGAAACAAGCAGTACTTCTACAGAGACTTTTTAGCTTCAAAACTCATTTGTAGGCCTATATAGTATTGCTCTGTTCATCCATCACTGTGATAATTTAAACACAATGAGCAGTTTTGACCAGACTGGAAGGAGGAATAGATGTATCCAAAATAATTACATTTCTACGGGTTTGTGAAGGACAGCCAAGTAGCCACTGCATGTACTAGACAACAGGGTATTTTTTCATTGAAAAGACTCACTGGTCCAACTTTATTTTATGGGATCACTATAACAGGTCTTTCATGCACCCAGCCAGTACATGTCACCGCAGGCAAACCACTGCACAAGCCAGCTCTAACTCTGGGATGGGATTAGACAGGAAGAAAAAAGTAAGCGAGTAGGCAATATCATAGTAGGTATCCAGAATGGACAAAGTCTAGTAACGTGAAAGAACTTACAGGCATTGTAAGAAATAAGGGAGGGTCTGCTATTGCTGTGGCAGGGCATTAAGACACACAGGATGCAAATCCAGAGGACACGGGGATTTATTAAGCCTATTGCTCACTAAGCAGCTTGTTTTCACATTAAAAAAACCCACACCCTTAAGCATGAAATAATGCCTTTGGAATTAGTTTCCTGTCAAAATTTTTCTGTTCAGATTAAACAAGTTCTATTTTGATTCCTGTACAAATATGACTAATTCTCACATTCCTCAGAGTAATGCTACCCATCTCTCATTTTTTGACAATATTCTAAAAACCAACCTGAAATCAGCTTGTGAAGATGGCAAGGAAAATTCAATGTTTGTCTGGACAGCTGCTGTGAAGGACTGCTGTTTAACTTCCTGCCAGCACCCCACAGCAATAGTGAAGGTGGATGCTGGCATTGGCATAGTCACATAGTAGTACCAGCTCAAGATACCTGTAAATAAAAAGAACACTTGTACAGGCTCATCAGTCACAGCATACATTCAATACTTGACATTTTAATGTATTTGAGATTTTGGGCCCACTCTCCCACTTTACATCCTGGTATTTTTTGTTGAGGAAAGAAAAACAGTTTTACTAAGACACGTATGAGCAGGCATATGTAACCACCACAGATTCAGTACTGCTTACTTCCATCTGCAACCTTCCTCTATCTGCTGATGTCTTTATGTATAAATAAATCATCCATAAATGGGATGTTATTAATGCAATTTAACATGATTGCATGGCTACATCAGATGTGAAATCTAACAGCACCTTTAGATACACACACACAAAAAGATTAAAAATTAACCCTTTCAACCTGGATCAAACACCTTATGGATTTGTCTTAACTGTATTATCTCACACAAAATAAAATATTTTGTGTTCTGGACAGATAGGCAAGTTTTAATAAAAAACACTAGCTCTTGTGAATTGCACCTGGCAATCTGAGTTACATGATGTACCAACCAGAAAGCGAGAAATCAAAGCTTAGAATCAGATGGGATATTGTTTAAGTCAATGATTCGGTCATGATAACCCATGAGCTGCTAAAACAAGATTAGAGAGTCTATTAGAAGGTAAAAAGTTTTTAAGTATTATCATTATAGGAACGCAGTGCTGGAAGACAAGGAGTACGGTACGGGATGACTACATCTATGAACACGTTTAGATAAACCGGAGGATGTTTTAGGACAACATACTCTTCATTAATCTAAACATTGCTTAGGTTCTCCATTTATCCCTTTAAAAAGGGTATAGCTTAAAGAGTTACCTTCAAGTTCTCATTTATGGTCACAAATACAGTTACTACACCATACTAATTGGTTAATTGCTCTGGGAAAGAGCCTAGTATGAGTTACAACCTTCTGAATCATGTGCAAATAACTGTAGCTGTGGCAACTGTGGAAACATACAAACTTCAGTTATTTTAAGAAAATATTAATACTTGTTCTTTTGCAATAGTATTCTGACAAGGGCTATGGAACACTATGAAAAGGAAAAAAAAGGATAAAAAACCCCAATGCAGTAGTGGTCACAAGACATAGAGGAAAGAAAATAAACAACTGCAGCAAAACATCCCTGGTCTACCTACCTTAATGACCACAGAAGGTCAAGCTGTCCAAAGGAAGGAGAAGCAAAAAAATCTTTTTGCTTAGCCTCAACAAATTTTCCATCTACTATTTAGTATGACAAAACAATACTGTTTGTGAAGTCTTATAAGAGGCAGACAAAGCCATGCCTCCTATATACACTAGCAATGACTTACACTCCCTCACTCCATTTCAATTTTGGCAACATTCACCATTATCATTAAAAACCTTTTCTCTGTATTGTCAGGTGACCATATATTACTCCAGTAATTTCCCTAACCTCCTGTCAGTATGTGAGCAGAAGGTACTTATTTGCTTCAAACAAATTAGGAACAAAGAGGATAACTGTTTTCCCAGATTCCTCCCCCCTCTTTTTTTTTATTAACAAAGCTACACGAGTCAATGCAAGCAAATGCCACCTTGAGAGAAAGAGGTCATTCAGCACAGCAACAATTTATTATTTTGAAATTCCAAAATCATTACGTAGAGTTTTGTTGATATAAACTGTGCTAGAGGCCCAAGCCTGCACACACTGAAGTTAATAGCAACTTTATCACTGACTTAAAGGCATATAAGAGAAGGCCTAGAGGTAGTCTATAATACTTCACTTTGTGTAGCATCTGTTATGTACAAAGCGTTACAAAATACTTCATGTGGTTATGTTAATTGTAAAACCTGAAGAGTTAAATAACAGCAGAGAAAAGTGAAAATTTGAGGAATCCTTGTGTAAAAACAGTAATGTGTTTTCAACCAAGTTCTGAAACAGGCATGAAAGTGAACAGGCAGTCACAGAAAACTGTTTCAAGTGGCAGGAGGTATAAAGGAGAAGGCTCTCACAACAGTGAGGAGATTGTCTAAAAGGAAGGGGTGTCTGTGCTACAGAGGGAGCAGGGAGAGTTGCAGTGAGAAACAAGTTTAGCAAGACAGGCTAGAGCAAGCAAGACCACAGAGGTTTTTTTTAAAAAACAAGGGTAATTTAAACAGAATGCCAAAATTAATGGGGAATCAGTTTAGCAGCCCAGAGGGAACAGCATGTACTGCATTCAGAAATTTACATGAATTAGCAACAAACATATGCTACTCAGAGCTGAAGCAAATCTTGCAAAAAAGTGAACGTACCAAAGACAGTTAGTTTTTCTTGGTATGCATTTATCTAAATTAGGATTTCCCAAAGAAAAGAAAAACAACTACCATACAGATCCTTGTCTTTTTTCTGAGGCCCTCACATTTTTGCAGGTGTTAGAGAGATGATGTGAACTCTGGCTACTCCCAGAACAAGATCCAAGATTTATACTGTCTTTATACACCTAACTGGGGCTCAAGCCATTTCCTACAGGGCATTTAGATGCCTTATGCATTCATACTGTATAACTGTGTAGCATAACTGTGTATTTATCCTAGAGTTGTTTTGTCTTCAACAATTAAAACCACATGCACTGGCACGACAAGCGAGTTCTCTCTATGGTGCATCCACTGATCGGTGACTGAAATGGTCTTTCTGTTGGCAACACTTATCTAGAGCAAGCACCATGAGGTACTGTTTCAAACAAGAGTCTAACCCTCATTTATCTTCCATCTTCTCTCACTCACTACTGGAAAGACTATCTCTGAGCCTGACCTTTTCTCCCATGACTTCACCTCCTTTCTTTAACTTTCTTCAGGTCAGTGGCCTTTGTTTTGTTTTCCTTCATCTGTAACCCCAGATCCATCCCAGGGCGTAGATTGGGATCACAACTCCTTTCTACTGCCGTTTCCTTCTGGCCCTTTCCCCTGGCTGCCCTCTGCTCAACCAGTGGCTACCTTGGAGACAGCACCACCTCTAGGGTAAGAGAAAACAGTGCAGCTGAAACGAGGAGACGGCTTGCTTTACCAAAAACAGCATTCTGTATCCAAAACGAGCATTTTGTACCACTAATACATGTTCAGACTAATCAAGGACACCTAGGGAAGAACAAGAGACTAGGCTGGAGTTAGTCCATGGGAAAAATAGAGGAAGAGCACCCAAGTCCTTTTATTGTAATGCTTGTACCCTCCTCCTTACAACCAGACTCAATTTAAAAGAAATTTGATTCCTACCCATAAATACTTAGGCAACTACAATACTTTCAAAGTATTTTCTCTACAGCTCATATTGAAAATAATTTTCCAGAAAAAAAATAAATCAGCTCTACAAAGTAAATCTATTATGTCACAACTGCAGAAACCATGCAACAACCACCAGATATTCTATGAGGTACAGCAGGAAAACATCCCATGAAAAATTTAGGACTACATTTAACATGGGTAGAAAATTATAATTTATTTATAATTGTGCAAAAGAACAATTTAAAGGCCATTTATGTCCCCTTCTACTTGAAATAATAATGATGAATGATGTAATTACTTCCTAGAATTTTTAATGCATTTTGCTGTCTCTGAAACCATTATAATTCTCTGAGTCCTGTGGACTCCATTATAACTGAAGGAACACCTGAGAGACAGTATCAGTTCATCCCAGATGCAAGAACATTGGGAGTATTTCTACATACTAGTATATTTTTCCTTGAGTAGTTTCCACTAATACAAATACAAACACCACAAAATACAGATGATGTCCATGATTTACTAAAACCCACAAAACTCAGGTAACTCTAGGGAAAAAGACAGGTAGGCCCACACAGCATTTGATATACAAAGTAAGAGCTAGTTCTGATACATAAAATTACAGCTTAATCAGTAGTTATGCCCAAACTACTGTTTGGCTGGAGCATCAGAATTAAGAACCCTGCAGCTCTCTGAAACTCTTTGCAACTTGTAGAGATCTTTGATCTCATCTGAAAGCCACAATTTCCCACAGAGCACCCTCAATTCATGCCAGAGATTAGTTCAGCACAGCTCAGAGGGATAAGCATCATGTGATGAGCTGTCAACTCCCATGCTGTAGTTCCTGATATATGTTGGAGATCAGTCAACACAACTAGCGGACTCCTGTTTTCCCTTGTGAAAAGTGAGAGGAGCACAAACAAAAACAACTGTTGTTACTGCTAGCTACAGAGCAGTAGCAGTGGCTTCTCTAGCACCGCACTTCCTCTCAGTAACAGAATACACCTTCCTGCTGGAAGAAGAGGTGGAAAAATCAGACCCAGGGCTACATAATGGTAGAGCAACCATACAAAAAGCAAGCCAGTTGATTTCACATCTGAATATCTAGTTCTTGAACAAGAATCAAAACAAATGTAAAGGTGTTTGTGACTACATACATTTGCACCTTCTATGTATTACAGTAGTATGTTGAAGTAAAACCAACAACTGTTGAAAAATAAATCCAGTGATTAAAAGGGTCACATTACACACACATGCAGTGCTCCCTGTAAAGCTTTCTCCCAAAGGGCATTGTCAATTGCATTTTTCTGATAATTTTTTCTTCTCTAAGTACTCCATAAAGAATGCATGGTATTTTTAAGCACTTTTAGGTCATACTTGAATAGTTACCATTTGTACTTGAGTAAGTGACATATCAGGATTTTCAAACAAATGTGGCTTCACTTAATTTCAAATGCCAGGATGAGCCACCCTGAAAGGCTTTTAGCTGTGTTTTATAAATATAAAGACAAAATTTTAAGTTGGATAGACTTCATATGCCCTGCATAATTGCCTAACAACAAGGTCTATGTGGGACAGGTTATTTAACACTACAGATAATTTTGAACTTCTTAGCTCTTAAAAGACCTACTAATTAAACTAATGAATTTGTATTTCTAAATTCCTTAAGAATTTATTCAAGGCTTCAGATTGGCACTTGAGCCTTGGTTTGTTTTTTAAAACATTCTTCACAATATTGCTCCTTTCCCTTCCTTCCTCCGTACATGTTTTGTAAATTTTTACAATACCAAACAGCACTCTAACACCGATCTGTCATTTCCAACTGCATATAAGCACCGTGCCATCCTTGATCGAGTCTCTGAGAGCTACTGGAGTGCAGTGCTTACTTCCTTTAAAGAAACCCAGCAATCCTTGCATCATAACATCAAAATTAGCACAAATAATTGTGTGTGCTACACAGATCCTTAAGCAGAACCTTCCACACTCTTCGCAATTGCATCTTGAGAAAAGCCAAAAAGAAAACTTTAAGGAGACAAGTGCAGTAGGCACTCCCGCTATTTCTCCTCAGTTCAGTAAAGTTCATCACAAAACTTTGCCATTGTCACATGGCTCCTTAAAGGAGCCAGCTTTAATGTTACATTTGGTTCTTCCCATTTCACTTCAGACTTTTCACTCAGCACTCCATTAGCACAGGGAAGCTAAAATGAGTCATTTCCTCCTTATTGGCTTTTTCATTAAAGACTTCTTACAGTATTTCTTGCTTTCCCAGAGTTCTTAGGAAAGGAAATATACTGGGTTAGCCCTTGAAAATTAAAAAAAAATTAATCAAATAAAACCCAAAACAAACAAAGCTTTAAGCTGACACATAAATTACCAACACAAACTGACCCACTGCAACAGCTACAAGGATTTAAACAAAAGCCCGTTCTGTGCTCCACGCAATGACAAAGCTGACTTTGAGTGGCTAAGCCCCAGTGCTATCACTAACAATATGGTACCCTGATACCATTCTCAACACTCCACACCATTTTTGAAATGATTTTCCCCACAACTAGTTTTTTTAACAGATTTTTTAAACTAGAATGACAAAACAGTGTTAATGAGGAAATAATTCTTTCACAATCCAGGCTTTCCAACTACCTAATTGGTCTAAGAGAGTACCAGTTTTAACTGACCTATGCCAATTTATATTGCTTGAAATTTTTTCTAAGTTTTCTATTTCTAGAAATTCATGTAAGCATCCTTCTTCCTACTAATATTTCAGACCACATAGCCACCACTGAGGGACAGACAGGCAACAACTCATTAGCAAGGTGTAAGTGTGGGTTAAATTAACTAAACAATAATGGCAGAGTTGTTCCCCTAGCCTGTGAAGTCAAGAGGACTCTTGCTTTCTTGATGCTGAGACAGGAAAGTATTACTGTCCAAGTGAGCAGAGTAGCTCATCATGGCAGTTTTCCGTATTTCAACAGCAGAGACAAGGTTTGAAACAGGCTTCACATATGGCCAAAAATCACCAGACAATTCCATGCAAACGGATTAGCTGATGGTTCTCAAATCAAGCAGACTGTTTCTTTCCCCTCAGGAATAAACTTGCCTCTTTAAAGGGGAACAGAAGATTTTTTCTTCCAGAAACACCTAATACTAGCCTTTTCCTATATGCTACTTTTCATCAGAACAGTAGAAAATACTGACTCTGTTTGACAGATTATCTCGAAACTAACGGGAGCAAGACATACTTTGTATTATTACATGTAGATTTGTCTTAAAAACTTCCTCTCTGTGCAGACAGAGGTTTAGAGGATAAATTATAACCAACACAAAATAAAAATGTTTGCTTGCTTGCTGGTGCACAAGGTATGATCTAACAAAAAAACCCGAAGACCAGATTTTCAGGGCACTGATCTGATATTCTTCATTTATTCCATATATTTCAGGAAACAGATATGACATAATCAGGGCTTCTAATTATTGGCATGCTGATCTACACTTGGACTGGAGAACTAAAACTGAAAGTTAATTATCTTCCAAGGCCTGAAGCTGTTAAGAGCCTGGTAAGTTACCTCATCTATGAAATGTGCAACTGCAGAGCAATTAAAACAAAGCCAATTTATGAGAAGTGAAGTCTAGGTCTGGAAAAAGTAAGAGGAATAAAAACACAAAAAAATAAGTATAAGTAATGCAGTGAAATGTAGATGCCTTGAATTCCTACCAAGTTATGCAGAGGCCTTGAGCAGGTAACTTTTCCACAGAATGACATGGAGATTAAAGACAGGCACGTAACCTTTTAAGGTTAGTATCTCCATTCTTTCAAAAATAATGTATTTACTAAGCTACATTTCTAATTATAAATTTATTGTCAATAATTTGCTATAGAAAATACATTTCACCTTCTTGAAGCTGGACTGGTTCTGCCGAGTTTTCACCACTCATTAACACAACAAAGCCTGCAGCTGTTCGGACTGAGGCTTGCCATGTTGACAAGGCAACGGGTGGTTCTTGGCATGGGAAAAGGGCTCTGTTGTTTATTGGTGATCCCATCGTATAAACACATGGCCTAGATGAAAGGAAAAGAAATTTGAGTTACAATAAGGAAGAATTAATTTTCTGTCAAAAATCAAACTTACTGAGTTTGGGGTTTTTTTAACCTCAGCTACATAGATTTCAAACCTGTATAACATGAACCAATCAAAGTTCAACCTAACTCACTTAAGAGGCAATGAAGAAAAGCAAGATTACCACAATAATTTTTACATAAACCACAAAACAGTAACTCCAGTCTTTCCCCTCTCCTGGTTCTGCATAAGCCTTCCAGCCTCACACAACAGCTTTCAACCGAAAACATAAGGCCAAAGAAGGCTTCTGGTATGTTCTGCAGACACCGTTGCAGGGCTTCACCAACACCTGCAACACCTCCCTGTTGTCATCACAGTAGTGCTTGCATTATCACTAACCCCATCTTTCTGTACAACCTGAAGGTTCATCCAAACTCTGAGCAGTAGATCTAGCCTTGAGACTTCTTTCATCAAAGCATCAATGAACCCTGACATTTCTACATTTCTTTTTGCAGTGTGGTAATGCACGCTAGCTCACCTGCCTTTCAGAATTTCATCCACAGGGCATATAACGAGAAGAAAGAATTTCTTCGCTATTACCCTCAGTGTCTTTCTCACTTTTCACATAGCAGTCTTCCTCTAGTATTGCTCTTTTTGCAGTTTCTCTAACTTCCTCCGAGGTAGCCTCTTCATCTACTGCCCCTTTCCTATTTCAGCTGCAATATTTCATGCCAGCCAGTTTCTTATCAGCCGCTTAGCCAGGGCTGGGAAGGTCTTTCATCAGCTCCTTCCAGCTTGCTATTGCTGGTGCACAGATGTAATAATTCTTGTTTTACTTATTTTGCTGCATTTTGCAGTTGTATCTCAATACTGTAAGACCACCCCTTAGCTTAAAAAAAGCTAAGTTTTTCCAATATAAATTATATAAAACAAACACAGACAGTAGGTTTTTCCAGCTAAAGAAAGAAAATCCTGAAAGCGTCACTTCACTGCACTGAGGTTTTAAAAACCTATGGTATTTAAAGCCAACATTCTGGGAGAATAACACATTATTTTGTCGATTCTTGAGCCTAAAAATATTCTGATCAGTATCTTTCATAACTTCAGCTTAAAAATCATCAAATCACTTTGGAAAATAGCTGACAAGTTGCTAGAGCAAAACCTATTTTGCAATGTCAACGATCTGAGCATCTTGTTTACACCCCCTCAAACAGCTCCTCCATACAAATCATACTTTCCCTAAAGCCAACTCTAAACTACACAGAGGAAAAGGACTTGAAGATCCTGATGACCACTGATAACAAATATTCTGAAGCTATTTCTGCCTTCTTGTCAAAAGTGCTGTCTATCTGTGCTATGGGATCCAGAGCTGTCCAGGGCACAATCAAGTTACTGTGGTTTAACTACTGCAGCCCAGCTGATTTTTTGGTGAAACAGGGAGGGGAACTGCAGTTTAAGTAGGCCTATTGTTAATGCACACAAACAGAAAAAGAGAAAAATCTGGCTCTCCCTGCCATGTATCAGGGTGAATAGAGTAGGACATAGATATCCAGGGAAGCTATCTATAGATAACTGCAGTGGTGAGAAAGTCAACTGGTTATCTTTCACCCAGTAAAACACAATGCACAGCTAAATATAAAAGACCACTAACTACCCTGTGACTGTAACTACCCCGTCTTTAATTAGCTTTAATTTCTTTGGAATTAATCTCCTAAAACTGAATCTGTAAACAGCTCTGATATGCATAAAATAATTGGGTTTTCTTCCAGAAAAAGAAGCAGTGCATGGCAGTGAGTTCACAAGAAAAAGGAAGTTTGTTTTTTCACCTCGTAGGAGGTTTTGCTTTCTCCTTATAATGCTAGCCAAGACAGACTGGACATGTTATTTACCCTAAAACATTTGTGTGCTGGGAATGGATGAGGAGGAAAGGGTAATTCCTCATTCATGAAAATTGTATCAAAATACACAGGATTATAAAAAGAGATCCTGGTAGAGTTTATAGGAATGAGAGGAAAGGTGGGCTTAATGACTGCTGATACGTATTTTTTTCCAATGATTTGCCGTGCATTTGTGATGGCTGTTTTGCTGAGTGCCATTGGTACAACCTGGTCTTAAGAACAATATAGGAGATTTTCATATCCTGAAGAAATTTTAAAAGGAAGCAACTGAGAAAACAGCCTGGCAGAACAGCACTAAATAGAACATTGCAACACTGTCAAATACAATACAAATATAACGCAGAAGAGACACCACCAATACCATCAACACTGTCACACTCTCAGAGAGCATTTACTTGCAGACTGTAAAGTGTTTTACAAATAATGTCAATCAACAAGAAATAATAAATAACTAACTCTTTTCCCTAAAACATTTTAATGCTAAAATACATACACAGGCAGGTCACACGTCTCTACAATTAAGGCCGAAGTAGAAAGGGAGTTAGAAAAGTGGAGAAAGACTGGTCAAGTACATAATCTTTTCTTCAAGACTAAGCCTCCTTTCCACTCCCCACCCATTTTAGCACCATTTTGTCCAGGTATACTTAGTAATTTAATTATTTCAAAACGAGACGTATACAAATATGTCAAAGTCTCCTAGGAAAATAGTAATAAAATTCTAAATTTCCAGAGGAAACTATCAGAACAACAATTACATCAGCTTTTAATTAGATGCTCATACATACATACCAAGATCATGTGGAGGCTTGACAGGCAGCACGCCATCAGCTGAGATGTCAGCTAACATTGAACAGTTTCCTGTTCTGCTTTAGAGAAGAGCACTTATAAGGTGAACTCATGATTTATTTTTTATCTTCTTGTCTTTCACTGGATTTTTTAATCTATTTTCTTCTCTCCCTAAAATGTATCTCCACAGATTTTTTTGCTTCCCATGAAGCAAAAAGATTTTTTTATGCTTTTTTAATACTTTATTTACAGTAGTAATTTCATTTTACAACACTGGTAATAGTGCATGCTACTTTAGGACACCCACTGCAGCTGACAGTTTTATTTGTTCTGGGTCAAGCAGCACAATTCCAAGCATATAAGAGGATCACATAATTCTTATCTTGATATGGATGAGATATTTCACCTGATCCAGAAAAAGAAAAATTACTAGCTAACCAAGGTACATCAAAGAATAGCAATGGCAAATAATTAGACTGCTTTTGTCAATTGATACAAAATTTGACTTTTTTCTAATTTATCCCTACTACTGCTAGCAATAAACTCCACAGTTCCTTTCCTTTTTCCTACTGTCTATCCTCTCCATTTCTCTTTCATCTTCAATGGTTTTGTAATGTTCAAATCACCTGCTTATGTACTATGTTGTTTATGGCAGCTATATTTTTTTCCACCATAGACTAAGAAGAGATAAGGAAATTGAGTACAGCAAAAGTAACAAGAAAATAACTCAGGCTATTTGCCTAATTACTCATTATTTTGGAAAAACAAGCACCCACAAAACACATCTCTTGTTACTCATCTGGCCAACTTTATGACTAGTCATTCACAGTAATCAACAATCCAGGCAACTGGAGAAATCATGCATTAATTATGGTATTGTTTGGTTTTGCTCCAAGAGGAAACTCAGGGCTGTCTGTTGCTCAGTAATTTCCCAGAGCCAAGGATTCTGAGGAAAATTTGATACATGCAACCCTAACTCATCAGTATTCCATGTATTTTTGTAACATAACAAAACCATTTCAAACCAGCTCTTGGCAGATATCCCTGTCCCATGTAAGCATATAAATTATAATAACAAATTAAGCTACTACCTTAATGCTAATGATAAATGTTCAGTTGATACTCCGTTCTCTGAACAGAAATCTGCAGGTTTTCTTCAAGATACCTGCCATCAGATACCTGAATCATGTCCTAAGGCTCAGCCATGTCAACCTGCCTTGGTCAGTGTCTGTTTGAAGCTTTCTCAAGGAAAATGCCCAGCTCAGCAACTCTATCTCTTTTCTGCATTTCAAAAAATGCATTGCCTATTTCTTTAAGGGTTGTCTCCATGTAAAGATGGAAGGTGGCAAACTCCTGCAACAAGAATGCCACTCCCTGTAAAACTACTGCTGTTTGCAGCTGTTTCTTACTCTAAATCACAGTGTCAAATCCACAAAGCAGTAGGATTTCCTGGCACCTAAACCACACCAACTTTTTTGTTCTGCCTAATAATTTGCATATATGCAAGGTGCCAGTGACTGTCATCAGATTCCAACAGAGTGGGTATTCTTGTTTTCATTTTTCTGTTGAATAAAACACCAGTCAATAACTATTCCTGCCTTTTCAAACCATTCTCCATTTAAAAGTACTAAATATGAGATGAGTGATTTCATCAACTTTTCCAGTGATCTCTGTTACTCTGATGCTGATTTTCCAACAGCTGGATAGCTACGTTTCTAAACTGATACTTCACTGTATTTTTTTTCTTACTTTTGCCCAATATCTTGTGATCCACATCCTGCATCTTCTAGACACAACACATGCACAATCTCCTCTTCAAAAGTTTTACCCTTTGGTATAACCATCACTGGGAAACAAGGATAATAAGGTTAAAACAGGGCATACTTTTTTCATCCAAGGCAAACCAATTTAATATCTATTGTGCTCGCACTTTGCCTCTAACAATAATGATATTTTCACTTGCTTTGACCTGTATTTTTGGTGAATGCAATAAACTTGACAGCTTTTCCATTGTTGCTATGAGAAAGTTTCCTAAATTTGAAGTCACTCACCTGGCCAATCTCTTAGGTGTTCCATTCCCTGCACATTCTGTAACACCTTAGGAAGTACCACCTGACTGCATTTAAACAAAAATTTCATAGGCATGGTTCCTGTTTAAATTATAGTAAAGACTCGAAATAACTGACTATTGGCAGAGAAAACAGGAGATTTCCTAATTTCTCTATTCCCACAGTAGTGAACAAAAAAAATTCAACCCGTTGTAAGCCTCTGTCTCTAAAAACAGAAGATAGTTTTCATATGGATACAAACTGTAATACAGCTGGACTTTCTTAGCTCTATTCTAAAATCAAAGGTTGCTTTGGTTTCTTGGCTGGCCAGTTCACAAACATACAACTACTGGTTTAACACTTCATTCCCCATCTCACTGGCTCTTTAATCTTCTGTGTTTTCACCTCCCTTTTAGATTTTAAAATTTAAACACTTAAGACTTTTATTATTTACATGTATAATGGTATTTTCAGAATACTATTGCATTCTCAGCCTCCTCTGATCTTATATGGTCCTAGAATTTGGCACATTTTAGTGAAGCAACTTCCCTTTTGTATTCCCTCTTCCTGAAGGAGTATCACCAGCCTTGCCCCTTGTATTCCTGTACGCAGCACTTCCTTCCTCTGTCATGGGCCATAGGCATCTGCTTACTCCACCTATATCTGAGTATCATCTGTCCTGCCAGGCCATGGAACTTGCTATAACTCTGAAAAAGTATTAAATTCACTAAAAACCCCTCATTTCTCATGGTCTTCCTTTTTAGTTAGGGCAACTAATTCAGACAAGCTATTTTAGATTTTTCAGAAATATTTCTTCGTTGCCATCCACATTTCCAGTAATACCAAATCAGTTCATCTTCTACTCAAGGTGTGCCTACTTTTTTTGTATGTTTGTTTATTTTTATTTTACTCCTTCATTCTATTCCTGATACCATTTGTCCTTCCTTAGAAATCACTGTGTCAAGACATCAGTAATCCAACAAACTTCAGACTGTTTCATCAGTTACTCAATTATACATATTCATCATTGGGAAAATAAATTACACAAAATAACAGGAGAGAATTCCCTACAGATGATGGTAGCCACTTAGGATTTAGTCTGTAACTTGCCTGGATTCTGACCTTATTTTCCCAAGCCTTGCCCACAAAGAGAAACAAGCTCTTTATTCCCTTCCTGCATTGTCAGCATCCAAGAGAACAGAATGATGCTATCTTATGCTACTGAAAAATAAACATCAATTTTCAGTATACATTTTCTAATTTTCAGTTTGAAACTGTAAAAATCGAACTTATTTTTCCATTTTCTAGCCTCGAAAAATATGCTTTGAAAATATAAAATATATTATGAAAATTCAGTGGATGACTCAGACTCCATAAAGGCTACAGATACTGAGTTACATTAGCACAAACCTGTATTACCTGTGAAACAGATAATTCTACCTTCCAAATTAACCTCACTAGCATATTCCAAACAACTCCTATAAGGCATTACCTTCCCCCCTGCTTATTTTCAGTTAGATCAGTTCCCTAGTATGCCTTATGACCCAGTTGTGCACACATCTTGTCATCATACCAGTGGTGGAGGGAACCAGCATCTAGATTTAGAGAGGTCAAGTCAAAATACACTCTTTCAGCAAGTGTATTTTGGTAGGTTTATTCCTGGTTTCCTTTTTAGTTCTTCCTCCTTCCCTACTTTCAACAGTACAAAATAGCTCTGTGGTTGACTCTATATTGTTAGTACATTTTGCAGACAGAAAATACAAACACAAAGCATATGCGGAACTTCTAGGGTAATCAGAAAAACTTCAGACTATGTAGGGAGCAACTGTATGATCCAGCCTGTAAATCAGTACAATTACTCTCTTTTTTTTTGCAGGCCTACTGCAAACATGTTCTAAATATGGCCTAAAATGTCCAGGTATGTGAGTATGATTAGGGAGTGACTTAGAGCCAGGCAATATCCAAACACTAAAGACACGAAGAACAATTTTGCAACCTTTACACGGTTATCTGACCTCCGTAGGACATAAAAGTTGATAGACTTGAACAACTCTAAGTCAAAACTTTGAAGACTTATATTTGGATAGCAATCTTTCCACACGTGAAATGGTGACATTTTACTTCTATAGCAGGCTATAGATAAAACAAAACAATTTCATAATTTTTGCTAGCTGTTCTGAAACTTAAGAAAATTACTTACACTAAAATGTACTAAACTTCAATTCTTGATTTTTAGTGAATATCTTTGTTGTGACCAACAGTAGAAACATGGTGCTTACAGCTACACAAAGCATTTTTTCTAGGTTATATTTCCATACACATAAAGTTTATAAATGTGGACTTCTGTGTGTAACCTCCTGGAAATTAGAGACCACTGCTCAAGAATTCACTTCAAACTTTAGCAAAATATTCAAGAAATATGTCCAGCATGTTTCCACTACCCTCAATATTTATAAAAATTCTCAAGTTTAGAACATTTATGGAAATTTCAGTCTCTTTCAAAAGGAAGTATCAACTATGAACTAATATTTTTAATAGTAAAAAATAAAAAATTTCAATGTTACTATGCATACTTTTATACAGGTTTTATTTAGTCCTTACTGTATACAATATACTACATAACACAGTCTGATTGACTACAGTACCAAAGAAGAGTATGACTTTTTTTAAGAGCTTATCTTCAGAATTAGCCAAATTTACGAATAGCTCTTGTCACCAATGCATCTGAGCAATTGCAACTACTCTCTTCAAACATGATTTCCACTTCAAAACATGTGTCTTAAGTAGAGGCAGGCTTGAAACACCAATTTCAAAACCAATTTCAAATCCGGAGACAAAAAATCATGAGGAATTGTGCCAGTCTCCAAACCAGCGAGATCCAGCCTGACATGGAGTCCTGACACAGGTCCACAGAACAGATCCCAACATATTCGGCAGAACTGTTCTGCCAGTTCTTTGCTGTTTCAGCAGAATCAGTAGCATCCAATTATTTAATCCGGAAATCAAGGTCTATTTTATTGCTATACCACCCTTTTGGGTATTCTCCTAATGACTATCTACCTCAGGTGCTACAGCTGCACATTACAGAAATGGAAGATTATTCATAACAAATGAGGACTGGTGCAGTTCAGTGATGTCTGTGGTACAGTTGAACACCTCATCTAAGAAGAAGCATTTAATTACAGAACATATTAGCACTTCTACCAAACTGTACATTTATGATTGCTGTATTCAACTTCATAGCTTTCGTAGAGGCAAAAATACTTCCTGAATTCTTTAAAGATACATTGATACTTTAATCTCATAATACGATGTCATAAGGAAATCAACTAGACAGGTACAAAATATTTTTAAAAGGCAAGACATTTAAATCAGTCAAATAAATATTAAGATATCATAATAAATAGTTTCAAGGAGATAATTTAATGTTTTCCAGCATTTCCCACTTTGGAAAATTAGTACAAGGTTAACTCTTTCTAGAGCATTTCCCCTCAACTGCTCAATTAGCTTCTAAAAATATACTTTTTCCATAGCATTCTCATGAAGATCACACACTCAGAATAATTCAACCTATCCCCTTAATTTCCCAGAATTTCTCCTCTTCTATATATGTGAGGCTCAACCTGAAAAAATATGTGTGTGACTGATTCACGTACCTACTCAAGTATGCCAAGGTAAATAATGCACAAGTATCTTACAGGATTAGGATCTAGTACTGAAAATTTCAGTGCCATGGAATGTCTTTCACTGATATCATTCATATCAAAGATTCTCTTTCGTTCCTAATCCCACAGTGAGGAAATGAATTCCATTCCAGTCACTCACTAATATCACTGGGGGATCCCAAGACATTTTAACAAATAAGGATTCTTAACAATGATAATGAGAAAGCATTTAATTTTAAATACTTCGGTAGCCATACTGAATCAACACTGGTATATACTCCTAAGAGTTAGGCAAAACTTCTTAAACACCTTGATGGGCTGGCAAAAAGTTTCTCTTTTCCAGTAATGAAATATGTTTTATACATACTATTCTCTCCACAAAGTGGTTAATGTAGTGTCTAAAGTGTTTTGTTTTAAATAATTTCATTAAATTTAATAATGAAATTATTTTGTAATACTTAGTATTGGTAAGAATACTTCAAACAAAACTATAATTTTGTTAAAATTGCAACATTACCTTCTTTTGTTTGAACTCCTAGTGCTATGTTGTGCCAGTAAACAATCCTAACTTTGAAACAGAACTGCTCTTTGTTCACAATAACTATACTACAAACATTATAATCAACACTTTTTTTTCTATTTTAATAATTATGTTATTGATCACTGTTCAAGACTACCTGCCAATTTTAAGAACTGGTATAGTCCTTGTAAGTCAAACCTTTGGAGACACAAAAAAGCGCGTGTATTTATACATATGTTCAAATATATGTGCATACCCACATACACAAACTCTATTCCTCCATTTTGCCCCCTTTTTAGTACTTTTGCATAAAGGCCCCCAAAAGCATGTTACTACAAAATACATGTTCTAAGGCTAAAGAAAACCTGAATGAATGCATTTTCTAGTATCAAAAGCCCATACAGGGAAAAACTGAAATGCCATGTGTTCAGTTCCTCTATTGGAAACAGAATTGTGCCCTGCTGTGCCTAACATCAGATTTGCATGCATGTATCTCAACTTGCCTAAACTCATCCCACAAAGCTTTGTTTTAACTGGGGTTTTTTTGTGTGTATTATAATACATCATTGTTTAAAACAAATACTATTTAAGTCTTTATAAAATAGTGCATGGGTTAAATTTCAAAACATTAGTGTTAAATTAGAGGAAACATATTGGTAGTGGCCACACAATGCTTGTAGTTTGTGATTCACTTCACTTTTCTTTGGGGTTAGAACATCTGCCTAAAAAAGCACCGTACGCATAATTTGGAACAATTTAAAGAATTCTCCCATGAGAATATAATGTAATAGTACATTATAAATGGACTTTATTTTTAGAAAGAGAAGGAAAAACATGACAGCATTTTGTACAATGAGCTTTACTGCTATATATATGGGTTCATCACATACAGAATTTGATTTTTAAAATGTAGCAAAGAAAGATTCTAATGACTGTGATATGAAAACTTGTTTTCTGACAGGCGTTAGTTTCTGGAATACCCTACAGAAGACTGAAAATAAACAGCTTGAGACTATTTACTATCATGAGACTGCCTGACCTGCCTAGAAAAGTATCTAAAGTAAGTATAAAGCTTTGCAGCGAAAGGTGTTCCCTTTAGAGTCAAAACTAAAATATATTAGTGATTTTGATGCTTAAAAGAAATCTTCAAATGCTCAAAACATACTGACAATACACAGAGGAGTCGTCCTATACCAGTGGAGTGTTGCTAATATTAGTCTGAAAGACTTTAGGTAGGGGTCAGGTAGACACTGACATGTTGTGTGATCAAAGGCCATCACCCTGTCTTTTCATGCAGACAAAATTTGGAACTTTCATAATTGAAGATACTATATTCAGTTAAATTTCCTAAACTTACATAAAAAATAACTTCCTGGGGAGTGAGGAAGGGAGGGGGAAGGGGAAGAGATAATGAACACAACTGAGACATAGTTAGACTTGATGCTGCTCATGGTTTAGCAGCAGAATTACCTAAGTACCAGATGTACAATTAAAAGGCCTAATTTTCCTCCCTAACATGGATGACAGTGAGAAGACTCTTAATTTCTATTAGCATAACTTAAATGAAAGGTAACCATATATCTTTAGTTTGGGAATGAAAGGCAGTTAGACCAAATTTCTTCCTCATCTTCCTCATCTTAAAACATTGTTCCCGATTTTAGGTATCACAAAGAACTAACAGCCATTAAAATCGAGCTTTGAACATTACAGTAAAACAATTATAGTTGTAAAAGTCGAGCAGATTGTAACTTCCCTCCCAGAAAAAGCTTAGCTTGGAGATTTCTGTACAGCACTGCATACTTTCACAACCGCTAATAAAATGCCAATTCTTCTTTAAGTTTCAGTTTGCAGCTCATTTGCTATCATCAGTGTACTTTACATAATAGATGAAGGAGATTTTAAAAGTTGATTATGAGACACTAAATAGGAAAAGACTGCATCTCTAAACTTACTACAATATTGATAAAGACTGGTTGTGAAGCAATTCTAGCAAATATTATGTATACTGTTCTTATGCGGTATCATTAGTTTATAAGCCAGGAAGCAAAAAGAACAAAACGAATTAAAGTGAAAATAACCTGTAATGTATACCTTTCCTTCCCCTAAGTGATAATTCCCTATTCCCTGCACACACTCATTCCAATACACAACAATTATTTACTCCCACTCAGAATGAGTAAACGCTCTCACTTAAGACAGGCCTGAGGTCTGCAAGCCCATCGGGGTTTCTTGAGCAGAGAGTTTGTCTGATCTCCTACAGGACAGCAATGGGATTCAAACCAAGAATGAAATTAAAACAATGGAAGAGAATGCTCATAATCTTCACAGTTGCTCAGCATTACAATGTTCTACATTCCTGCGCCTATGTTTAAAATTAATGGGTGCAAAGCTGTCAGCAAACAGTCACGTACCTGCCACTCTGGTCCAAAGTCCACGTAACAGATCTTCCCTCCGGTTTGGTTTTGTACCATATTCTTATTGCATGAGGAAAGTCTGTTGGAGTCTGAACTCCCAATTTCCTTATCTCCAAGCTCCAAGTGCCAGTAGTAAACAGAAGCTCTCCACAGCCAGGCGCCTGGCTGCAGCGAGTAAAATAGTGTAGCTGTTCCTTCCAGTAATCTGCAGGTAAAGTCACAAGTTCATGTACAATCTCATTCCTGAGACTTTCCATATCCTTTGAAACATCAGTTACCTTGGCAGACGTGAATTTTTCAATGCCTGACACAGCAGCAACATCCACCTCCTCAACCTTTAGCACGGATAAATCACAGCAGTCCAATACCAGCAGAAAATCATTACTCCCGTGATTCTCTATATCACAGCAGTCCTTTGAACTAGAAATCCCAGAAGCCTGTTCCTCGTTGCTATGGTTACCATTTTTATCAGAAGTATCTTCATCACCTTTACCACAGACAGCAAAATCGTTATATTCCATTTTAGATGAACAGGCACTCGTGTTTGTCACAGGAATGTGGCAGGGTTCAGGTGTCCTTATTTTATAGGTTTCATCAAAATGTGACTGGCAGCCTTCTTTGCCAGTCTTGCTGGTTTTCCTGTACCGGCTCCCAGTCTCAAAGAATAAAACTATGACGCCTTCAATAACTTTACTTTTAAAATCCACATCCAAGTCTAATATATAGTGCTTTACAAGCATGCAGCTAGTGTTGGCCATTAAGGGCAAGTCATCCTTCATGGGGTCTAGCTGTGCCTCCATGTTCCTGTCTACTGGGCAACAGTTTTACAAAGTCTTAGACATTTCTTTTATATGATGTCTCCATAAAGAGCAACAATATTCAGTCTCCCAGTGCCAAAAATAATTTTGATTGATATTGCAGTATTGGAATAACTGCAGTTCCTTCACTTCTCACATTCTACAAGAAAAAAAACCAAAAAGGAATCAGGTAACAACAATTTCACAAGCATTTCTGAAATGCACTAGATATAAAAGTTAAAGTCCAGTTGCCTTTATTAAAAATAGTACAGACAAAGGGTGATTGTATCTCCACAGAATGGCGTCAAGCTAGTTGCTTCAGGATTTGTTGTCAAGAATCACTAGCTTTATTTTTCAGAGATCTCAAGTGAATATATTTTTAGACAGCTTTTGTGAAACTGAAAGAAACAAACTTTACTACAGGCCTTCTAATGATGCTTTTCACCCACAAAATTCCTTTAGAAAATATACATGGTTATGCAACACGTAATTTAATTTACTACTGCACTGCTTTTTTAAGTTTGCTGTGTTTATTTCAAATACGCTACCTCAAAAGATAATGATCATTTTTCTACTGTGATTCTAAGTAACAAGAGTAAGCCTAAATCACTTCATATGTCTTACAGTTTTAAAGTAATAATTTCACATATACAAAGCATCTCCTAGGATTAATATACTTTCCACACCACAATTGCCCCCATATCAGCACTTCTGGTAATTTACAAGAAAATGAGTCAATTTACTATGCGTGCATTCCAAGTATGTCTTTGAGATTGGTCATGAAGATATTTCAAATTTATAGTTAAATACTGAAGGTATGCGATTACATTTTGCTTAGGGACATGGTATAGTGGTGGACTTGGCACTTGATCTTAAAGGTCTTTACAAACAAAATGATTCTATGAATCTGTGATTCTGTGATTCTGTCTTAACAGCTGGAAACCTATTAACACTTGGGATAATAGCATCTTACAGAAAACAAAAGGTCTTCTCACTGGAAAATATGCAAATACCTACAAAAGAAAATAATAAAATGAATCAACATTTATTGCAACAACAGGCAGAAGTTCATTACAGAGGTTTAACTGTCATGCATTCTCTGTTTTGCTATAACCATTGAGCTAAAGTTATGCACTTTCAACTTGCTTAAGTCTTTTCTGTTTACTTTCTAGGCTAGAAATAGAAATCAGAGGAAGAAGCAACTGTTAAGATGTGCAGTTCTTTTCCTGCCAGCTCAGTGGCACCTTCATGATAGGCAGCCAAGTTTGTTTTTAAGTGCTTTAAATGAACAGATACTCCCTTGTGACATTGCTTCGCAGTTTCACAGCCTCATCATAGACTTCAGTGTCCAAAGTCAGTTTTTCCAGAGTTCTCAAAGTCAGCAGAGAGATCCCAGACAACCCCAAGACTTGCTATTTCTTTTGTAGGAATCCAGGGCATGCTATCAAGCTAGCATCAGTAAGTGAAAGACTCAGGCCAAGAAATTATCTATACTGTTCCCTGAACAAGCTCCACACAAAGCACATGAAACATACACTTCAGAAGGCCCTGTTTCACTGAAATATCCCAGTAAATTTAAAATAATTTGAGTATTGCCTGCAAGACACATTCATTGCATCTTTTGAACTGCTTCTAGTAGATATCTTACTATTCTCTGCTTGAGAGTCTGATTCTCAAACTCCTGCTCCAAATTTAATCATCTTCTTGTTCATCGTAACAGTTTACCATTTTGAGTGCTTCCAACCTTCACATATTTGCAAGAAATTACTTTGCATCTTGCACTGCTCTAGCTATTGTGTACATCTGTATATTTCCAGCTTTCAACTTTGTATCAGGATGCAAAAACAGATAAGTTCCTGCAGAGGCCAGTGATTTCAGTGTGGCTTTCCAAAGCTTACTTATCTTGCAGATGTATGTGCAACGTTGACCTGTGTTTTGCCAGTTTGACTTAAAAAAAATACAACAAAGGAAAGTGAAGAATTAAGTGCCCTGAAATGCGTATCGGCTCCTAGTATCACCATAGTGACTGCTTTTGACTTAATTTAAATAAGTCCAGAAAACAGTACTGAAGTGTAACTAAAGCATTTAGAAACACCTGAGGGAAGATTCAGCAAAACTCAGCTTGGTGAATGACCAATGCCTATAGATAGCATAAGGACATTACAATCATGGCCTTGTCTTGACACCTAACTGGGAATATCAGTAGAGCGACCAAAGCTTGTCAATGCTGTGACATGAGCAATGCAGTATGATGTCCGTGCATAACGCTGTAGACTGAACTTGATGTTATCTGGATCTTTTCCTGACTACGAGACTGACATGTTAGATAAGTACTGGTGGTAGAGAAAAGAAATAGCGATTTGGTGGTGAACAACACTGAACTGGCATTCAAGAATCCCTGTTTTGCACAGATACTTTGATTTTCTCATTTGAAAACCAGGTATAATATAATACAGATATATTTTATAAAACATGAGTGCTATACTAACAATAAATATTTGTGCTATACTACTAATAAGTGTTCACATCCCTGTTTCTCTGTTTTCCATTTGGAAGATGTGATCAATTTCTTACCTCAAAAGTATTAAATAATTATAGTAACTTACATTAAATTCTCAGCTACCATGGTAAGAAGAACCTCTGAATACCTTAAAATAAATAGTAAAGCTGCAGTTCAATGCCTACAAAACCATTTCTTTTTATTTAGAGGACTCAGATTTAATTAACCTTAATTAACATGGCAGAATAAAAAGTGACAAATAGTGCCATAAAAATAAACTCAATCCAAATTAAAATAAATAAACCCACAATTAATTGAAGCATTATCAAAAAATTAAATTCTGTAAACATAAATCCCTATTGGTGAGCTGACTGTCCTTATCCTGCAGCAGACCTATGTTGTTTCTACACTGCCTGTTAATGTATTTGAAGAAACTCTTTTTATTGTCCCGCACAGTTCTGGCCAGTTTCAGCTCCAGTTGGGCTTTGGCCTCTCAAATTTTTCCCCTGCAGTGGGTAGCAGCATCTTTGTAATCGTCCCACATCACCTGGCCTAGTTTCCACTAGGCATAGACCTTCCTTTTTTGCCTAATCTGGAAGAGCAGATCCCTCTTCAGACAAGCCGGTCTTCTGTCTCGTCTGCTTGACTTCTGACATTTAGGGATCACCTGCTTCTGTGCCCTTAATAGCCCATTGATAGCAAGCTGAATATGAGCCAGCAGTGTACCCTGGCAGCCAGGAAGGCCAACCATGTCCTGGGGTGCATCAAGCACAGCATGGCCTACCAGTTAAGGGAGGTGATTGTCCCGCTCTACTCCGCCTGGTGCAGCCTCACCTCAAGTACTGTGTGCAGTTTTGGGCTCCGCAGTTCAAAAAGGACATCAAACTACTGGAGCAAGTCCAGAGGAGGGCCATGAGGATGGTGATGGGCCTGGAAGGCATGACTTATGAGGAGCAGCTGAGGTCACTTGGATTGTTCAGCCTGGAGAAAAGGAAGCTGAGGGGTGACCTCATTGCAGTCTATGGCTTCCTCATGAGGAGAAGAGAAGGGGCAGGTACCAATCTCTTCACTCCTGTGACCAATGACAGGACTCAGGGTAACAGCTGGAAACTGAATCAGGGGAGGTTTAGATTAGATATCAAGAAAAAGTTTTTTACCCAGAGGGTGGCTGAGCACTGGCACAGGCTCCCCAGGCCAGTGGTCACAGCACCAAGCCTGCCCGAGTTGAAGAAGTGTTTGGACAACACTCTCAGGCACATGGTGTGACTCCTGGGGTTCCCTGCAAAGGTACAGGAGTTGGACTTGATGATCCTGCAGGTTCCCTTCAAACTCAACATGTTCTATGACTCTAAATCCTCTTCAAAACTATTAATACCAAAATATGACATTCATGAGATTCAAGAGGCAACTGAAAATAAAGGCCAATGAGGCTACAGAATATGCAGAGTGGCCATTCATTTTCTATAGCTGAGTGTTTCAAATCAACACTTGTTTAGTGGAGGTGACACATCTGATCATGTTTACAAGTAGACCAATAGACAAGAGGAACACACCTATAGACAAGCAACAACTATTACTGCATACACTCTGAATTTTAATTCAGATGTAACACTGTGTCTGTTTAATCCTATCTCAAATCACCTTAACCTTAGATATCTCAGCTTTCAAAAATTGTAGGTAGACTCCCTATCTCCAAGCACTAGTAAGTGAATTTAATTGGCTATTTTCTCGTGTCTTGGCTTCTAAAACTCTGAAGAATTTTTTAATGAAGTATTTTTAAGGTATCTACAGTACATTAGAACTGTGAAGCAAAGAAGCTGATGTACTGTTCTATTCTACTGGTGTTGAGGACTCACTCATTTGAATATCTTTGTAACTTTGTACTGTGTTTTGATAATTTCATACCGATATTGAATTAGCAAAAAGCTCTGTCTTCTGTGCAAAGCATGCTTCTGTTACAAATGATAATTTTACTTTTCCACTAAAGCCTCACCCTGGAAGTTGTATCGCATAAAGTGAGGTGGTGTCTCAAGTAATTTAAGATAGTCCTATTATCTCCTAAGTGGGAAAGAAACTGAATTTACACACTACACTTTTAAGACAGCGTATTTGTGCATACATTTAATTTAAATGTTAATTTTTTAATAATTTCACCAATTTTAGCATTTTAAAAGTAGGAGTTGCATTATGAAGGTACAGCAAGTGTGGAGTTTCCAAATGTAAAAACTTCAGATGGTATAATCTGCAACAACTGATAGAAAATTATATTAACAAGAATACTGAAGAAGTCCGAGGAAATATCTGACCATGAAATTATTTGGCAATCTTGAGATACACATCCTCAGTGTGAACTTCTGTCCACATGACACTGACTGAAGTTCTGATACTTCATAGTGTACCTGCTTCTAGCTGAATCAAACACATTTGCTAACAGTTTCACCACTGGTTTTTCAATATCCAAGTGCAAACATACACACACTAAATTCAGAGGAACAAAAATATGTACACAAACAAAAGGTCTGATGTTTTTAAAAATGTCTTTTCTATACTATCTGGTCTATGCCTGGAGCCTCCAAAGAGTGACTGATCACTATAAATAACATGCCAAAAACCCACTGTTAACAGAACAGAAATTATAAACTAAATCACTTCCTTTCCCTGTTCTCTAGTGTTTCACGGTCAGCAATGTTTTCACAGCAGCAATGTTTGTTTTAGGCAGTTTTGTACTACTGTATAGTTGTACAGATTAAGAAATATTAGAAACAAAAAAACTATTTCAAAAAAATCCATTTTAGACGTTAGCTTAAAACTATCTTTGGTTATATCTGTACAATTTAAATTTCAGCAACTTAGGCACACCTGTTCCTATAATATAAACAAGTGGCCAGAAGTAAATCCTAAAAAGCAGTAAAAGAATCCTGAAGGCCAACCTTGGAACTCTAATTAAGCATCAGAGATGCTGTACATGATGTTAATTGTCTGACAGTTCTTCTGTAAAGAAATTGTCTAGTAAGTTTCTGGCACTGGACAGTTCTTATTTTAGTGAAGAAATCAACTCACCCACAAAAGTTTTGCTAAAGACTCAGCACCTTTCTGCCAGCAGCAATAGTCTGTGATAATGAAAAACTCTTCTGGAAATTCAAAAACCTACTGCAAATGTATGCATGGAGCTGCAGAGTTAAAGCCCCTTTTTGAGAAGTATATAATAATTCACTAGCAAGCTTGTTAACAGAACCAGACATTTTCTTCTAGGTGCTGAAATGCAGAAGACTAACTCCCTGCAGCAATACAAAATTGTACAAAGTAGCAATTTTCAATTGCTGACACTTCTTAGCATTAAAACTTCAGTAATACGTATCAGATTAGAAATTTTAGAGAACACAAATATGCATCCTAGGTTGTGAAAGTAAAAAATCCTGTATTTTTGGGAATGGTTTGATTGTTCATTAGAAGCTATCACGATACATTTGACAAGGAGTATTTAGTTAGCACGCTCTTACTACCACAGCATTCTCTGATTTATGGGCAAGCAACAAGACATTCAAAAATGTTATTTTATATCTATTTTTAAAGAAAAATAGAGACTAAAGACAGAGCTCTGTATAGGGAAACATTTAGCTGTACAAAATAACACCAGGTATTAGTAGAACACTCCTGATACGTGACTCTGGAGTTCCACAAGTACTGGCAAGGCATGGGACTCTCAGCTCTTGCCCACTCCTATTCATATTTGCCCAAATTAACTCTGCACACTTGTCTAGCTTGCTTAACTTACAATATTTGGAAAGTTCATAACCTGACTCCAAATATTTGCACTGCTCAAAATACATATCCAATACTCATTAAAAGCAGTAATTTTCAAATACGTGCAGGGAGCTATTTAAAATGTGCCCTGTATGTGTGAACTAGAATTCTGGCAAGTTACCCTTCATACACAACAAAATGTATTTTCATCAGCCAGTTGTGTTGTTTCTACCACATTTGGCCTTTCTTACCCATGTCATCCATTTATTAGAAATATTATCAAAGCATATATTTTTTGTGTGTTTGTTAAATTTTTTTGTGCCTCCACTATTGCATATATACCTCATATATCTGATAGATTAATTCATTATATTGTCCGGAAGAGTCCTTAGTGGAAGAATCTAGTTCTTTCCCTTGTGATGAGACAGAAGTATGCAAAACACCCTTCTATTATTTAGAATACCTCTGTAGAACAGAATTGTTCAGTTTCACTAGTTAGCATGGTTTGTTTTTTCATAATATTTAATTAAGTATCCTTTCCTGTAAACACTTTTTTTTCCTTCTAAGCTTCACTAAGTTCATGCTTCCTAAAGTTTTGGATGAAGAGGCCCTAGTTATATGGTGTAAGCACTCATTTGCTTCTCATTCTTTCCAACTCCCACCTCTATTCGGAGTTCACCCTTCCACCTCTCCAATTACTCAACACACCAGTTCAGATTAGACAGATTATTAAAATAAAGTTTAAATTGTGCTCTGAGTCAAAATAGCTCATTTTGCCTATAATAAATTAAGACTATTTGCACAGCCTGGTCATTCAACACATTCACAGGGGCAGCAGAGCACCAGCAAGAAAGACAATAAATACTTCTATTGCTACACCTAGAAGTCATATTTCTTCATAACCTCAGGCTTTAAACCTGAGCTGATATCACTATAACCACAAAACAGCTTTTCCCAATTTTTTATTTGCCCACTAAATTTCTCTTTCTGTAATACTTTGTACTTACAGCTATTAATTTCAATTTAATAATTTCAATCCATTCAACGAAACTAAGCCAATCTTACACCAAGATGCCACAACAGGAATGTGTTGTTCTTCCTCAAACCTCTGCACAGCCTTCCTTCCTACGAAGCTACACAAGCACAGAGGAAGAGGCAAGAACATGCAGCTGGGGACAGAATATGATCGTCCTTCGGGAGGCAGTTCAGACTGGGATAGACTTAAACCCAGCATGAGGCCACATCCAAAATTGACAAAAGCTGACCAAAACCCAGGACTGACCCAACTACATTTAATTATATTGAAATAAATTTAAAATGCTCTCAGAGTTAAAAATTAAATCACCCATGAATGCTGAAGATGGTCTTCAAGTTTTGTTCTGTGAGTTTTTAAATTACAAACAAATAAAAGAAGATTAAAAATTAAACTCAAAGGCAAATTAAAGAAAGTTAATATAGGACACAACAATCTGTCCAAAGGCAAAGAAAAACTATTATTTCTTCATTATCTAGTAGCTCAGTTGTTCAGTAAAAGAAAGCAACCAGATTATTTTAACAACCTTAACTTTTTACAAACTTCTACTGCATGTTGTTTTTTTTCCACTAAATATTCATAAACTGATTGTTTAACAATTCACTTAGCTTAATGTAATCCTCTGGAAAGAAACTAATAAGTCTATTGAAAAAATTGCAATTTCATTGAAGGAATAGGCCTAGCAGAGAGCCACTAACATGGCTAGAGGACTGAAGCACACAAACGTAGGAGGAGAGGCTGATGGCACTGGGTCTGGTCAGCCTTCAGATGCAGCAATCAGGGAAGACTACCTGCTAGATCCCAGTACCTAAAAGAGTGTGTACAGAAGATGCAGCCAGACTCTACTTAGAAGGGCACAGACAAAAGACAAGCAAAAAGATATTAAGCTGTCTTGAAAATACAACTACATTCCATACTACACTGCATTAAATAAAGCTAACTTTTTTTAAAAAAATACAAAAAATGATCATTTTTATATTCTGCAGAGCAGCTTTTCTTGTTGTTGAACTGAAACACTAAATTAAAAGTTAAGGAGCAGATAAAAGAATAAAAACAGAAATACATAATTTTAAGAATGAGTATACCAAAATATACCCCCAGGAAACAGTGTTCATTTTCAATAGAAATCTAGAACGTAGCTGAAATAAGAAGAGAACAAACAAAATATTACTCTTCTGCTACAAGGTCAAGGTAACTATAAATGTGCAAGATAAATTGTTGGGGATCCAGGCGAAGCTAGGCGATGTAATTCCAAGATGGCAGCAAGCTGCCCAGGAGCGCTGGGTGCACAGAGCCGGCCTCCTTTCCCAGCACTCGATGTTCTTGCTGGTATCATAGGTTGAGTAGTTTCTCAACTTCCAACCCAGAGCACATCCTGCTCCTTCCCCCGGTGCTCAGGCACTGAAGGTACCCCAGTGCCTCGAGCCCCGCCTTTTAAGGTCCACCCCCTTGTTAGGCCATTAGCTTTATTATTATTAAACAATTAGCACCTGAGTGTGATGACCAGGAGGGCTGCTCTGTCAATCAACAATCAGGTAGCCCTCTGGTCATCCTCTACAACAAATTATATGCTTAGAAGTAGTCAGACTGCACCACTATCTCCAAACTTGCTGGTTTATTTTCCACATAGAATTTAGTTTCAATATGTATTTTATTGCTATATTATTACAGTGATCTTTCACACGGTATTCAGAGTGGCTACTTTAAAATGTTAGTTGTTTGTAACAATGAAGATGCCTAAACAATATTGTCTGCATTGATTGTTTTTTTGAAAGAAAATTCCTTACGAATCTTTTTAAAGGTATCCTAAAATAATCTTCTGCAGATCATATGGCAGATTTTCAGATGGCATACAGATCTGCAGAGATAGTACCTAGTGCTTTTAATGGAGACTGGACCACTAAATGTCTTCTTAGGAAGGGAGGGATGGGAAAAGGGGAGAGATGAACAGAAGCCCAAATGCATAGTGAAGTCTTAACTATTTACTCGCTCCAATGACTCTAAAAAGCTCTGCAACAGAATTACAAAGCTAACACTAGTACAGGGAAAACCAAGGGGAAAATGGTTCGTAAAACCTAAATCAGTTGTTACTTCAATAAAAATTAAGATGAATCCAAGGACAAAAACATCTTCAAGAAACATCTCTAAAAAAAAATCATTCCATATATAAATTTTAGGAATGGGACAGAGAAGAATTGTGCTATTTTCAGAGAGAGACTATAAAATAAAACCTGCAATGTGAACAGAAAATAACTTTACCAAAAGTTAACAATTTTTAAAAGTTTTCCAGGTCATTAAATGTTTGTATTTGAATCCTGGAACTTCACTTCACTATGGGAGCTCTTGTATTTAAAATCTTTTGACTACAACACATTATGTTAAGAAAGAAATGATGACGTGAGTGTTAATTACTTTCTACTTTTTTTTTCTATAAGCCTGCTTAAACAACAATGCTAATCTTCAGTCACAGAACTTCACAATATTCACTGAATTAAACCAAAAGGACTTTAAGGTAAGATTACTGAAGTTTTCTGGCACAATATTAATATAAAACATTTGTTAAAAATTATACATAGCACCATATTCAAGGTGTGCTTTTATTATTTTCTTTGCAGATATTAATTTGCCCTAACTGAAAAGGTCTTCTGTAATTATATTCCAGAGGACTTTGTATGCCCTCTTGTGTGTGGGAAATGATACACAGCAAATCAGCTGGGTACATATGCAATAAAATTCTCTCTTTAAAGTCATATTATAAGTGACCATAAAATACAAACAACAGAAACTATCTTTAAACTATTCACCTCGCAACTTCATATTCACATCAGACCAAAATTTATGGAAGAGAAGTATAATCAGTGCTAACACAATGTATTTTCCAGATTCTTTTAAAAAAGCAAGTATTAATAGAGCTGCAAAACAGTTGTGCTTTTTAATCCTATTTTGTTTACACCTGCTTCACTAGCAAGAAATGTATTGGTAAAATGGTCAAATAGTCCTCTCATTCAGTCTATCTACCTTATCAAATGAACTTCTTAAGTCATAAAAATATAAGGTAAGCTAACTGTTTGATTGTATGTTTAAATATTTTAGAAGATTTATGTTTGCAAAAGAATAAACAACAACAGCAGATGGTGGCCAACAAGAACAGAGACACTCTTTATCATCTTGCATAACAGAGTTGTATAAAAGGCACACAGAATGGGAAATAAGGGAGATGTGATCCTTCATGGAATGGTATTTGTATAATGTTGCTTTTCCACTTCATACAGAATGCATCGGGCTGAATTAGAATCATATGCCTCTGAAAGTAAACCTGAGAAAACTGCTTCCAGGCAAAATAAAACACAGCTGCAAAGTAGACTAGATTAGAAAATAAACTTCCTAAAAATATCTATAGCAAGAAAATGATTCTTTGTGGTAAGAAATACACAGTAATGCACAGTTCTGGTTGTTACAGAATCACAGAATCGCTTGAGTTAGAAGGGACCTTAAAGGTCATCTAGTCCAAAATGAACTAAGAGACAGCAGAAGGGAAGAACTTGGAAACACAATCCCATCCTAAAAGGGAAAGTGGAGAAAGAAAAAAAATGGGCATCTGAACAACCCCAGGAATATACCCAGTATGAATAGTACGTTACGAAAGTGAGAATAACCATTCCACAGAGCAGTCCAGTTAAACCTGTAAATAGCCTATTAAAACTAGAGTGATCAATTATGATACTTGATACTGATGTTTCATTATTCCAGGAAGCTGCTATTTTCAATTGCTAACAACTAACTATTCCACTGTGACACTAATAATCCACATGAGAAAATCAGAACTGATTTTCTGAACTTGTTGGGAGATGCAGCACAGGCACTACTAGGTGGAAACAAATGAAAGGCTTACAAACCTGTAAAAAAACCCAAAAGAAACCAAAACAACCAACCTTGAAAAACAGAGAAGATATGTGGTCATTAGAGATGACTCCATAATATAGTGGCACAAGCTAGAAACATACTATCCAGAATGCACTGAATCACCCACTCCCTTTCCAAGCACACACTTCATTTCACTGCATTCCTGCTAGATCAGCCAGTGATGGACTGCCTTAGGTTGTTAATACACGACAATGAAAGGTAGGCACAAAATAAAGTCATCTAAGATATGTCTTCATGGCAAAATGTAGGACCATGCCAAACACATTCTTTTGTAAGCACACACAAAATACTTATTTCAGAGCACAACTTTATCTGTTTATTTTCATGCATTTCCAAAATCTCAGAAAACAAAAATGAATGAAAAGAGGGCTGCATGACAGAAGATCAAGATAACTGATCTCCAACCAAATCAGGCAGTTACAACTCTGCATTTGACATCTGCCAAGACCTGGAAAATTCCCACTTAAAGCTGTTCAAATATTTGAACATGTTAACTGGTTAACTCCTTAAAAAACATACCAATATTTTGTATTGTGCAAAGTTGCACAAACTTATTCACAAATGAATGCTAACACAAATAGCGGGCATGAATCCCCAAGATGAAAGCCACTTCTGTCTCAGCTTTTCTGTTTTCCAGGCAGCACACAAACTCATTCCCTGAAATAACAGCCAATTAAAGCAATTAAATAGAAATCTACACAAATTTAGTTTACTACAAAGCTACGGATGGTCAGACAAACCCTACCCATTTATGCTAGGTCTGTTTGAAGATATTTCTCCCAGCTGCCGGTTCTGTCATAATCATCCCCTTTGAACAAGAGTCAACAGAGACAGGTATCTCCATGCACACTCACTCCAGACCATGCCTGGCACATGCAGCCAAACTGGTAATTTAAGCTAAGATTCTGGGCTGCAAACACGGACCTCTGAAGCACAGGCATTAAAGAAATTAAAAAATGAAAAAGAAAAAAGTCTTGGGTAAACACTTTTTAATAATTATGAGAGGTTTATAAGTAATTCCTCTTAAACTGCTTTCAAGGAAAATTCTTCCAAATCCAATTTAATAAATTTTTCACACAGCATAAGACACAAAGATCTTACCAAGAAGTCAGTTTTGAACATCAGCATCAACAGTAATTTTACTCTTTAAATGTCAAGCAATATGTATACATAAATTTCAAACTTATTTTTATTCCACACACTTAACACAAATAACTAAGCCATCTTAAGCCTTTTTAAGGCAGGAATGACTTCTTCTATGGATGAAAGTAAGGCTTAAACAAACTAACAGAAACATTTGCTACTGTAAAACGACTGCAAACCAATAAATACAAAAACGCTTGCAGACCTCACTCTGCATCACAAGACCAGCACCCATGGTAATGAGGCTTTGATGTGAAGGTAATTCAATTAGTAAAGTCCCTTGACAAAGCTACTGCTGCCTTTCCAGACGCCTCCTTGTAAGTCTGGAAATTACAGAAATAACATGCATAGTGGAAGACCTTCTTTACCAACTACAAGTCAGCAGCAGTGGAAGTTGCTTCTCATGAGTTGAAATTACGAGTCAAGATAGAAAAGTCCTTCTTTCAGCTGAAACAAGGGCAATACTAAAAAATCAGCCCCCTTCTGCCCCCAAATACCCATTCCTGAAGAAAAACACAAAATTAACCAATGACTGAGACAGAAGCATAACTTACAATTGGTAAATGGGCTAGGAAGAGCATCCCAATATTTCCCATAAACTCTCTTTAGTCCACTGCCTGTCGTTGGTACTACAGTAGTGAGCAAATGCCCAAATCATTAAACTGACCCCAAATATACGCAGCTAAACATTTTAGAAGTATCTGCCCACAAACCTACGATTACTACGTTTGTAGAAAACCCATTTGTGTAAGGATGGAATTTTCACTTTTTTATTTTGCAACACGATTTCCAGGTGGATATGGTCCTAGGCAGCCTACTACAGCTAGCCCTGCTTGAGCTAGGGCATTGGGCTGGATGATCTTTACTGGTCCCCTTCAACCTCAGTGATTCTGTGGAGATGCTGAACAGCATGAAAGAGCTGCAAAATTACCATGGATTTTATTTCCACTCAAGATACACAAGGAAAGAGGGGGGGGTGCCTGGTTTCCAGGAGACCGAGCATGCAACTGAGAAGATGCTCATGCACAGGAAGCTTCCAAATCAAATCTGTGCTGGGAGAGAATGGCTGTTTTTAATCCCATAAAGCTGTCATTTATAAACACTGCCTACAACATGGAAGAACTATTTCCTTAAGGCTGGAATCAGAAAAAACAGCCCTCCCTTTCCAGTGTTGACACTGGCAAGCCACCGCCATCACCCGACCTGACCTCTGCAAGGCCAGGCGTTATCCTGAAAGGGTCTAACACGCAACGGAGCCGGAGTCCTCAGGTGAACTGCAAAACGCCGCTTATTAAGGTGCGAGTTGCACCTCACGCTTCAAGGCGCTGGGGAGCCGTGGCGCGGGCGCGGTTGCGGTTTCGCTCCGAGCAGCCCGAATTACGCCTGAAGCTCCCTCAGGGCATTATGAACCCAGCGCCCTGCGCGGCGGGCACCGGCTCGGGCGGCCGAGCGCTGCGGGGAGGCGGCGGGTGCCGCTGGCGGCGCTCCCCTG